>OOFC01042156.1:0-46273 GCA_900323345.1 Pseudochromis fuscus | reverse complement strand
CTTCATCTGCTCCATCTTCGTCCTCCACCCCTCATCCCCCCCACTTCCTCCCTTCGAAGCTGACTAGGCTTGGCCCAGGATGTATATACATTTGATCGGAGAACACAGATCAATAAAAGCTCAGAATCCCAAAGCCATCATTTGGTGTTTTATGATCCAGGAAAGTGTCCGTAAATGATTTCTGTGCTTGTTAAAATAGCTGTGTGAAGCTGGAAATGGGCAGCAGTAGCCAAGCTTCTGCTTAGACGGAGAGGGAGCTGGGGGAGTGTGTGTGTGTGTCTGTGTGTGTGTGCGCTTTCCTGACAGTGAGAGTAAGGGTCTCTCAAGGAGCAATGATAAAAGTTGAGGAGGGAAACATCAAAAGTGTGGTGGAGAACGAGTGTGGTGAGATCGCACACAGCGCCGGGCCTGCTGTCTTTCTCATGACCTCCCTGTCATGTGGCTTCCATGAGAACCAAACATCCAGCCACAGTTGTTTCCATACAAAACCAAGCTGCTTTGGTGATCCGAATGCTTTTTTTTTTTCTTTCTTTTTTTACTACCACAGAGCTAATCGTTTGGATGTTTCTGCAAGGCTGCTTTTTTCATCTTATCATGTGTGAAAGTCTCGGTATCACACACGGTGTCAAATTTTATTATTTTCATTTGCTATAAAAAGCGGTACGTTACAACTTATGTCACGTGTCTGCCATGCAGACAAAATCCTCCGTTCATTCCCTCCAGCACTAATTTCTCATACTGATTCTGGTAAACACAGTTGAAAGATACCAAAAAAAAAAAACTTCTTCAAAACATCAGTGTTGTGTACGTGAACTACTGCTCCATAAATCTGCCAACCTGATCACGCTCCTGTTCTAAACAGGGGGCATAACCAATTAACGAGGTCTACACAGTAATTAGCTGTCTGCATGTTGAATAACTCCACACTCCCAGGTCCCATTAGTGGCTTATAGCTGCAGAGGTTCATAATTATACCATGAATTGTATATGTGCTTGATTCATAATTATACCATCTATATAATTATAGATTCAGGCTTCCTCTGCAACCTGTTTTGACACATATTTCGTGAACTCTTGTGATCAGGGCTATTGGTGCGTAAATGTTATCGAGTCAGAGATTGCAGTAGATCATTGGGCAAATGTTTTTGTTATTTCCAAACACAATCGGTTTTGGTATTTAAAAAAAAAAGTGGAAACCCTTCAATCCCTCGTCTCTGAGGATACATCTGCGATATATCCTAATAATTGTCACTCATAAATAGGTCAACTTCATTCACTTATTTACTATTCTTAGCAAACATGATGTTTTTTCAAGGGGGGGTTGATGCAACTAGAGTTAGAAGTATTCAAAACATGAAACAGCGTATTTTCCAACCACGTGTCTGCTCTATGATTAGTGCCTTTTCACTCCACAGTCAAAGTATAGTAGGTGCCCTGGAATTAATGTAATTGTTTGAAGTGTAAAGCATCAGATGGCATTCATTTATGGGCTTATCAAATCCAGATGGAGCCATATTTTACTCAGCATGATTCAAATATCCATCTCTTTGAGTCTGCTTGCAATTAAACCATTCAGTGAACGTTCAACAGCCTGAGAAAAATCTGGTCTTTTGGAATCAGTGGGACAAAAAGCAGGGTGAGCTGTTAACACCAGGAAAGACCACCCCTGATTTTGACTGTAAATGATATTATACGTCCGTCAGGGCTCAAGTCCTACATCAAAGCAAAGGAAACAATACAACTGCGACTGCTTTTTTTTGCCCTGTGTGAGAAAATCAGGAGTGTTTTGAGTGCTGAAGAGTTAATCTCTTTTTTTGGATACACAACAGTGGTGGCATTTCTCAGGAGGTACACTATAAGAAACACAGCCAATCACGTGAAAAATGGAGATTGAACCAGAGAACCAATAAAATGTGCATTATGGGAAACTCCAGATGTTTGGTTAGATCGGGAATAACAAGTCCCTGTCAGAAATTGCCCTCTGGCAACATGGGGTTGTAATTTCAACCCCATTAAGATGCATTAGTGTTAATTTGTTTAAAGACAAGGAGCTGTTGTTTTGTGAGAAGAAGGCCTATTGTGTTGAGAGTGGGGTGTGGACAGCGCCAATCACATTTATCTGCAAATGTTGGCAGATGAAAACATCAGTTCTTAAGGAATGAAAAATATGTGTACAGCTGATTAAAAAAGAGTAAACCCACAGATACAATTAATTAAAAATATTGTTTGTTTTGTGGTTGAAGAGAAGAAAGGCCTAGGAACATGTAAACATTTTGATATTTAAGTGTAACTAACGGGCAGAAAGGGGACTGCCTTTGATACAAATCATGTTCTAACCACATAATGAGATGGTATAAATGTTTCTTTGAAATGACACGGCTAATCCCAGTGATAGCAAATCTGTTGTGTATCTTTCTCATGAAGTTCAAAAGGTAAAGCTTCTGATCAGGTGCAGGTACATCAAAAACCTGCATTAATGTCTTTATTTTTGATTTCCTTTCACTTTTAAATGCTTTATTTACTGTCCCACAAGTGGCAATAACATGAGCTTTAACCAGATAAAGATAAATACATGGAAAATAATAAACTAATTTTCCTGTTTTCATTTATTTGATCTGAGAGAAAGGGTTCAAAAAGGATGTTAAATGGATTAGCTGAAAGCATTTGGACACAGTGAGTTTTTCACAGGGACAAGGGTGGACTACTGAGTACCGGATAAGCATCACATGGGTCAAAAGGGCAACATCTACATGAAATAAATAAATAAATATAATACATTTCGGCCTCTCTCATTAGAGTGCAGTGCACCGTGGGGACTTCCTGGGTTAATAACTGGGATGAGGTTTGCATTACTTTGTGTCTCAGCAGCAGGAGAGGAACACAACCCTTTAATACAGCAGCTTCAATTACACCACATCAGGAAAACGATGTCCCCTTAGATCTCATTAAAAAAAAATAATACTCCAACTGTAGTGTGTGTGTCTGTCTCTGGTGTCGTGTGTGTGTGTGTGTGTGTGTTTGTGCATGTCGGGAAAACTTGAAGTGAGTCAAAGTTTGGTGCTTCATCTCTAAAACTCCACTCCTGTGTGAATCTGTCAGGATTGTCCTTTAGTCGGCGCTGGAAAGACTGATGTGTTTAAAAGCTCTAACAGTGCACCAACATCTGTTAAATTGCTGCCATTGATAATCATCACAACTACCGGCAAATTGCTGCATCTTATCATGGGCAATTAACAAAATACGGAACTTCTAAAACACCCTCCAGCTGACTTTTCTCTTCCTGAATCTCTCTCTCTCTCTCTGTCAGCTGCACAGACATATGTGGCCTCATGTTAGGGGATGCCTCTTCTAGTGAATGCCCATTGAAGGAAGCTATTTTGCCAAATGCCAAAGCCATTGAGTTGCTTCATATCCTGTCAGATAAGCGGGCCACAAAGAGCTCTCTTTTTTTTCCCCCACTCCCAAACTGCTCCTAACATCTCAACATCCTCCTCTCTTCCTCCCCGCTCCCCTCCTACTCCTCTTGTTAGTTGATAAAGAGCGTTGTAATGTCAGGAAGGACACACATTCCTCACAATGTACTCACAGATCTGTGAGGAGCAGGGGGTTAGCGTTCCTATGTGTGTGACAGATCAGAGGGAAAATTAAAGGAGATCAGAAGAGCAGTGATACACAACAAACTGAGGAATACATGTGGTAAAATAGTGGAATAGAAACTTGGCATGAAGCAGACATCCCGTTTTAAAATGACCCTAAAGGTTGTTGTGCCAGTAGCTTAGTTAGACCTATTAGTTACCGTATTTTCTGGACTATAAGCCGCTACTTTTTTCCGACTTTGAACCCCTTGGCTTAAACACTGGTGTTTCTCATGTATCGGCGGCACGAACCTCGTTAGCTTTTTACAAGCTAGCAAGCTCTGTGCTGCCGATACATTTTGCCTCGTCACGTCAGACCTGGTCAGAGTGGACCACATGAAACTGCTCGAATTAATTCAATAGCGGCTTATAGACAGATGCGCTCAATAGTCCGGTAAATACGGTAATTGTGACTTTGGTAAGTATGGCAGGAGTGAAGAAGGAAGTGTTTAGGGAGGAGGTTGGGGTGGATGAATTGGTCAACAACACATGCGAGACCATTTATTATTCAGGTTACAGGGTCCCAAGTGGACAGCACTAAATTGCGCTAAATATGAACAACCACCAAAACACATCGAGATCCGCTCACTCAAACCACATGCTGAGGTGGTTTGGCTCGTGTGTGACCTCATACCTTTTGTAATCTGATAAGGACAGAAAGAAACTTTTCTTGTGTTTTGTCTCCTTCATCTTGCCCCATACTCATTACCAACTCATAAACAACTTTGTCTTCTCACTTGAAACAGTTGTAATAGCCCATACATGTACAATTGTTCATCAGTCATTTAGCCTCTGGTTTAGCTAGCTAGGTGCTTACAAAGGCTGGTGCTCTTCTGGCATAAGATAAACTTTATTAATCACACAACTGGGGAAATTGTTGTGGTCCGACGTTGCTGTAGTCAACATGCAAACACAAGTGGTGGGCAGCACGGAGATGGAGGTGCATGTAAATACCAGGTTGCGTCCAGTTGTGACCAGATGTATGAAGCCAAGTCTGAACAGTGCTTTTTATTACTGTAGCCATGACAGTGAAAATCCTCAGTTTAAACCCATATCCCCCTTTTATTCCTAAAACTAACCAAGTTGTTTCTGTGTGTAATTCTAAGCATTCCTATTGGAACAAATGGCCTATATGGTCCATTAAGTTGGAGTACTTGTTGTACGGCAAACATAAAAAATGTCATAAGTAGACTGGATTTACAGCAGTTAAATTAATTGTAAAGTTTATAGCACCTGTAATATCACTGCACCTCAAAGTAAAGAAAACAAATACACCGTAGCTTAATCGTAAATGAGCCTCTAATTAGTTTTAGTTGTTTTTTTAAATGAATAAGCTATTCTCTTCTGTGGAAAAACAGAAACTTGGCACCAGTGTGGCAGTAATGTCTCACAGCTCCTGCACAACATCCAAAGTGCACCAAGTGAAAAACTGAAACTTTATGTGATTGCACTGCGGGAGTCAACAGTAGCAAGTTCTCAAAGTTTATCTGCTTTATTGTAAATTACATGCACAGCGCAACAAAAATGCCTCTGTGTCTCCAACAAACCAAAAGTTTCACAACCTCCCTTGGGGCAACATTTGGACGTCTCGTAAGCAGAACGCTCCATAAAAAGCGAGCTTGGTACTCAGCCCCAAACCATTAGTCGTGAGCTCAGGCACTCGACACAGTACACAGGCGTTAATTGGCTTGTAGCTTGTAACTTGGAATCCGTTTTTAATGCTGTTGTTTTTGTAAACAAGGTTGTTTGAAAACGGATTGTAAACACCTGTGTGCTGGAAAATATTGTTTGTGATCTGGACACTTGGATGCTAAGAGCCTCTTCTGGCTTGATAAGTGTAATAGTGTTTGTTCACAGTCTGGTGGTCTGTGTTATCTCCCAGAAGCTAGTGGTTCTTGATGTCAATGTGAAGATCTTTTATCACTTTATTCCCTTTAATCTTTAAGCCTTGCTTTGGTTTCTTACTCATCTCCTATTCCAAACCTGAAACTGGTCTGGAAACTGTATCCAGATGTTGTCACTGACAACATGAAAACAAAGGAAACTGGCCAACAACAATGGCAAGTGGCAGCGTTTTTACATACTAGACTGGTCACATCACCATCCTGGAGATAATATTTAATATTTTCACTTCAAGTGGATAAAACGTACTGAGCGGGTTTATTATTTTCTCTCTTTCCATTCCTGCAGAAGAAAACGTCAGCCCCTTGCTTGGTAGTTTTACTGTCCATGTTACCATAAAATCCATAGCTGCTCTAAAGTTTGTTTTTTATTAAATTTGCACATTTTCAGTTTGTCAACATGAACTATTTCAATTTACTTGCCCTGCTGACTCTGCAAAAAGAGACTGCTATATGTAGGCCCAGCAAAAACAGTGTTACATATGAAGCCTTCCCAGTTTGGCTCCTATCAAAATGGCTGAGATGCTTGTGGCTTTGTGATTAAGCTGCTGCAAACCACACAGCCCAGGGAGAGTAAACCCAACATTTAAACCAAAACCCAGATACAGGCAGCCTGGGCAACAACAGTGGCATATTAGTAATTACCCCAAGACAAAATGTCCGTCATTTGTGTGTAACCCACATTCAGGCAATTCAGCTTCTCAGCACATGGAATTAA
This sequence comes from Pseudochromis fuscus, assembly GCA_900323345.1. Classification (NCBI taxonomy): domain Eukaryota; kingdom Metazoa; phylum Chordata; class Actinopteri; family Pseudochromidae; genus Pseudochromis; species Pseudochromis fuscus. The sequence goes on along the minus strand of OOFC01042156.1, from coordinate 40,019 downwards.
GTCTGGGAGGCTTGAGGGGGTTTGGGGTAGTATTATGCAGCCATTTGACAGCCCTGAATTGTCTGGAGGAATTAAGATGACTTGTTGTAAAACTGGCTCATGTGATTAATGTTGAGAGTCTTAGATTCACTGTGTGGCTTTTTTTTTTAATCTGTTATTAATATTTTCCTGCTTGTTTTTAATTGCTCTATTGCTCTTCCTCATTAATGGCCAAATACAGATCACCGGTAGTTGGACTTCAAAGGAGGCAACAGTTGGATATCAACAGCACCATTACTTACCAATCCCTGTGAATCCCTTTCTGACCAGTGGGACCTTGTCTAGGGGGGAAAATAACCCATCTGTCCAACAAATGCTTCCATATGGACACAAAGAGTGGGGCACATTCTTGTGGAAATGAACGCAGGTCCTTTAATCTAAGAGACATAATCAATAAATGATAAGGCCTGTAGCCACAGGGCAAAGCGGTAGTTTGAAGATAACTTAAGGCAAGATTAGTGATGGGACAAAATGGGGTGGTGGGGGTAATGTTGAATTAAAACATTATGCACGGAGGACTGGAGTTACTTGCTTGGTAATCATGGGTTCCTATCAGCTCTTTAGATCACTTCCTGCAAGCTTAGCTCAGTCGTATTCAAGTGATCATTGTTTTATCTGGAAGGAATGCTAATTAGAGTTGTGGAGAAGCCAGCCCTTGCCGACATCACCAAAATACACTATGCGGTCAGTTTAAATGAGACAATAGATGCCTTCACAACAACTATTATGCTAAGGAGTACCGATGCGGAATGCAATCTCTGTCTAGCAAATATTTACCAACAGCCAAAAGACAAGAAAAAAAGCCAAACAGACAGCTAGCACGGTTAATGACTGAGTATAGAGAGGAGCTGAAATATACATTTCAGTAACAGGGGGTTAGACTGAGGCTTCTGAGCGCCATTCAAGCCCCTCGGGAATGTGCTGACTAGGACCTTTGATGCGCAAGATAACCAAAGTAGTGGGCATTTTCAATCAACATGTCAGCCCAAATTTCAGTAGAGATTCAAAAATAACACCAAGGATGGAGGGAGGTTTCAGGCTTGGCTTTGATTTCATGCTACTATAGACTCAAGGAGCAGAATCTGAGTGCCAGGAGAATTTGTTCATCTCTGACGCTGTTTCTAATGATATGGAGTGACCCAGACGGGTGCTACTGGTCTTAAAGTCCCTAAAAATAGAGATGCTTATTTGCAATCCCACATTTGGGCCATGCACACAGAGAGTGGCAAACTGTGACACCAGGCAAGGAGTCTAATTTTCCTTCTTTTATGGTTATTGCTGAGAATTCACTCTAACAAGCCTGGCAGCCTTGGAAATAATAAATATGGAAATATATCATTTGACTTCTGCATCGCTGGTGACAAACAGCAGCAACAATGAGGGTTGAGAGTTTTGTGGCATTCACATTATAATCAAATCTTGAGTCACTCAATTGTAAAAAACCAAAACTTTAAATTGTGTCTTTTTTACGAGTATCCTTTCTTTTTTTTCCCACCTTTTCTTTTCTCTGGCTTCAGGATAATGTGAAATGCAACAGTGGTTCTCTCCAATAGATGCATGTGTAGTTTGTGGTTTTTGAGAGCAGGGACATTTGTGAACAGATCCTTTCGATGTCCACAGTTTATCAAATTACGGTAAAAAGATGTCATGCACAATAAACTTAATTCTTCGTCTGTGATTGCGGCTGACAGTGGGTGCTGGGTGTGTGTATGTGTGTGATTTATACCTTTCTCTTAAAGTCAGCTGTGAGAGTGACAGTAATATGATGTTTCCCACCCACAACGGAGGAACACACACACAGTCAGCAACCTCAACATGGCTGTTTGCTGTGGCTATAGGGTGTTCCCAATCATTTCCTTACCCACAACATAGACAATGAGCATGCTGTGCTATTAAGGTCTGGTTCTGTCAGTGGAAGGACCAGGCAGTACACAAGGAAATAAACCAGATCTGGGTCACTGAGTAATTTGTGGAAATTTGGATGTTTGGAATTAAGACTTTTTAAACTTCTCCACTTCTGAAAGCTGCCAGTGAGGATGAGACAAGCTGTACTCACATCTGCAGAGAATAGTGAACTTGACCACTTTGCTCATTTGCATTCACTTTGTGTTTCCTTTTGTCAGCTCATTTAAGGCTCCTTAGATGTTGGTGTAAGCAAATCAACATTTAGATAGCGTACTAATGTGCTGCTGAGAAGACCCTCTGAAGATAACTACCTTTGATATGACCCCCTGGGACTCACACTGTCCCAAGCTTAGCCCCGCCAGCAGGGGCAAGACAATCCAATCCATTTGCCCCCTGAGGAGATCAAAGCCTCTGCCTTCTCCTCTCCATTCTTTTACTGAGAACTCCACCTTTGAAAAGTCTCGACACAAATGAGATTGTGCATCAGCCTTTGTCTTTGGCGGGGTTAAAGACGGTGTTTTAGAAAGGTTGAAGAAGAAGCAGGGACATTAAAGAGTTTGGGCGTTGAAGGAGAAGAGATTGACTGGGGGAGGCCGGGTGGCATGAAAGGAGGTGGCGAGTGGCGAAAAGCTCTGATTAAGACCTGATGATTGTTAATGGGACAATGGTCAAACTGCTGGGGCCATCACTGTGCCTTTGACTGATTGGATGCGTCCCTGTTAAGTAAAGGTATGCTGTTTAACAACAGCTGGGGCTTTTGATGATCCCTTTAAAGCACAAATATCTATCCATGCCTCACGGAGACAAACTCACCTCCTGTTGAGGATGTTTTATGGAATGAACCAAGTGCCCAGAGACATGTATTTCCTGCCTCTCATAAAAATAGTAGTCTGTCTGTTGCGAGCGTACTGGATTAGGCATGGTCACCAGCGATGCCTACCGATGGCATGCACTCATACTGGGGTATGCCAGTCATTGGTAAAACTGTCTCTCCTCAGTACTCGAAGTTATTTTTCAAAGTATAAGGTTTCTGTGGTCACCTCGATTCAATCAACTGTGCTAATTGACTGTGACTCCATAAGCCTGCCATCTTTCAGTGTTATATAACTGGATATAACTTTATTCTTTACTGAATAGCAACTCAGTCTGCGCTAGTTTTCCACCAAGTCTTTCACTCCGCAATATATTTTTTTGACTTCTTTGAAAACTTTGTAAATAATGAGTAAATTATATGTGTGAGGCAGCTTTGCGCAATGTGGTTGTGGCTCAGGCAGACTTTACATAGCAGCCAGGAGCTGAGCCAGCTCTGGCCCTGGCCCTTGTCCTAGCCCCAGCCCCAGGCCGCCAGCAGCAAGCTTCTGGACCAACCATAATGAAGAGTAGGCATTTTTATTCCCAGCTCTGCCCCCCTCCTGGTGCATCTGTTCGCTCCCTGCATGTCTGGCAGAGCGGTCAGATGTTGGATATTGAGATACGATTTGAAAAAAAACAATAGGCAGATTATTTACTTGTGCTAAAGTGGTCGCAGCTGTGTAAGCACTGGATATGTTGCACATGGAGGAACTAGAAAGAGTGAGGGAATCCACCTGAAGGATACAGGTGGTGGAGGATGTGAACTGTACTACAAGCTGGTCCCAAGGCTACTGTTTTTTTTTTCTTCTCTGAAAGGACCCAGATCAATGGGAAAACAAACATGTGCATGAGTCCAGAAGGCAACAGAGCATAACAAAACACTGGGTATTGTGGTCAGGTACCTCTTCACTTGTCTTGATATTTTCCTGTAAGGTTACAGTAACGGGGCAGCTCAACACGCTGACAGACATTAGGCCTTCACAGTTGAATTCAGAGCAGCCAGGTTCACTTCATCTGGTAAATGGTGGAAAAAAACCAGTATGACTTCATCAGAGAGGGACCTGAGACCACAGCAGAGATATCAGCAGCAGATGGAGGGAACACCATGAGAGACCAAACCAGGGATTCATTAGCAGCACCCTGGTGAGCAAACCCCACGTCGCAGCTCCGTCCCCAGGATAACAGCAGGAAAACATGCATCTCAACATCATGGCTTCATGGGCATCCCCACACCCCAATACAGATGATACTGATGTTTTACTTGAATAATTAAACTATTTAAAGAGTGTATGCTCACTCTATGAAAGAAGCTTATTTCCCAGTTAATGCTCTGAGTCTACATCCAGCAGCTGGTTAGCATATCAGTATAAAGACAGAAATATCTACAATAGCATATAAAAGGGTCAAAACCTTGTGTAAAAATAAATGTGAGGGCAAAACATATAAGATTTTAAAGTACTTTTTTTCTGTTGTATGGCTTTATTGTGTGGGGGATCCTGAAGTCTTGTCATTACACTCCTACTTCCCTTCACCTCAGAAACAAAGCTTATTCCTCTAGACTGAGAAAGACTAATGAGAAGTGAAATACAATATACAAATATACAGGAAGTGGGGGAGAACCATTGTCAGAGGTGAATTACCTGGAACGTAACATGAAACCCAATCAAAGTACAGCACGTCATCACCTCACTCTGTGAAAAGCCTTGTTGTGTTGACATCACCCAGGAGTTAAATAAGTGGAGCAAACCTGTTCTCCACCTGCATTCACACACTCAGCACATTGTGTTGAATGAGTTGTCCTTTGTTTAATTATTATTTCCCAAGGACAGGGAGATTTCCCCTTATTGCTCAATCAGGCAGATTGTCATCCCACAAAGATGAATAGTGTGCATTGTGTTTCTTTCCTATGAAGTGATCAGTGCCAGCAACCAGAAGTTTGACACCTCCCTGTGAAATGTTGTTTACATAAGAGCTTGGTTTTGATCCGAAAGCTCATTCCAGAAGTTTGCCTTCTCTTTCATCCGACAAAATAACATGCATTGCCTCTGTGTACTCGGCTTCGTCTCTTTAACCTTTCATCTCTGACGCTTCACTCATGAGTTTGTTAACTCAGGGATGTCTGTCAAGGGTGTTTGGCAAGCAGTGCTAGAATAACAATCGCAGATGCACCAGGTACTCAAACAGATAAAAGCTTTATTGTAACTCTTAGATTGTGAAGGGAGATAGCACAACACAATTTAACACAGTGTATAAACAAATACCTGGATTTTACCACCCATTAAATGTTAAAATAATAATAAAATGTATAAAAGAAAACCTATCCAGCTGGATCAGACTCTGGGTTGTTTTCTTTTGGCACATCCAAATAAAATACACATGAAATGCATCTTAATCAGTATTTTCATGAATTATAGCAAGCGCGTGTGTTGTTGAGATAAATGTTTGCTGTAGTTACATGTTTCCAATTTTTGGAAGTGTACAGTAGCATGGAAACGCATGCCAGTGGAAGTGCTGATTCATTCTTGTGGTATGACAACACTAAATATTGTTGGTTGGGATGCCACTGCGTGGGCGAGTGTGCTGTAACTCCAACTCACACCCCAACATTCACCTCTATAAGGGTGTGTGTACATGTGTGTATGTGTAAAAGCTGTTCGGTGGCATGTGGGGACACGACTGTGTGTGTGTGTGTGTGTGTCGTGGTGTTGTGGTGCTGTTGTTTTTCTCTCAGTCCACTAAATGCACCGTAGCTATGTGTGTAAGGCACACACAGAACAAACACACACACACACACACACACACAATCTGGCCCTCCTTGAGTTAGGGCACATGCCTGTGGCCTGTGTTAGTCTGTGGTTGGTGTAATGATGACAGGCTCATACACACACACACACACACAGATTCCAGGACCCCCACAAACATGACTTGGCTGAGCCTGCGTGGTATATTGTGCTGCTGACAATGTTCCCATTACTCTTAATTACTGCAAAAAATGGACACTAAATTGTTTAAACGGAGTGTGTCTCTCTGAATGTCTGCCTGCTTCTTGGTCAACGTGCCGATCCTCAACAGCGGTGGAACAAATATTCAGATCCTTTGCTTCGGTAATAACAGCAAAACCACAATGTAAAAATGCTCTATTAACAGCAAAATGCAAGTCAGTAATAGTTTTAAGTATAAGGAGCTAAATTATGAAATATTATGCTATTATTCTTGTATTCATTATGGAGGAACAATGGCTCCTGGCAGTGTTATGTTGTCATATATTATACAATTCTGATGCATTAATATGTAAGTGGGTAATTTTCTTGAGCAATGTGCTGCATTTTTTAAAATGTTTTTTTTATGTTGTTAGAAAGCAAAAATGTAAAGTATGATGAAATAGAAATGCTCAACTAAAACACCTCAGCACAGCACTTGAGTTAATGTCCTCACCTATTTTTCACCACTGATCTTCAATGACAGTCAGAGTAAACATCACCTTGTCTTACTTAGACAAGCTTCAAATTAATGTCTATGGATGTAAAAACAGATGAAGAGGTTATCTGGCTCGGTCAGATATCAAGAGTGTCTTGTGCTCCTTTTGATCTGACAAGAGAATCAAGCAAAAAGTACAGTAATTTCCTCACCATCTTCTAATCTAAACAGGTCTAATTACAGGCACCAAGGTGTATTTGAGTGGATTCATAGCCTACATATTAGAGTACATCCATTGCACAACAGTCAGGAAATGGGGTGTGCTGTGCAATTGGAGAGATTGAGAAGCGAGATCTTTTTTTTTTTTTTTGGGTTGCGTCACAAAAAAAGTGCTGCGGTGCAAACTCATTTCATGAATCCTTGTGTAGATTGAGTAAGATGAAGTAATTAGAGGCTTTAGCTTGGATAGCTAGCTATCTGCTCTGCTGCACATGAAGGCAGGGAAGTTATAATTAGAAACTAGCCAACACCAAAGGTTTAGGTGGCAAACACTCGCCAGGACACATATACTTTGTTATTACCTCTTTGCAGTTATCATTTGATACGGCCGCATCCTGTCCTGTTTGTTCATGTGATGACATACCTCCGATTGACCATCCTCTGCTTCCATAGCAGGATGTGGCCCGCTCAGGATTCAGCGATGACTCAATAAAGTTCTGTTTGTTGCAAGTGTATTTTGTGTGTGTGTGTCTGCCTTCATATATTCCAGCAGTGTGTGGGTATGTGTGTGTGTGTGTAATGAGTCTGAGAAGTATATCTGGGCCAAACATTTAAACCATCCACCCATACTTAACCACTGATTTGTGTAGATGGGGCTATGAGTTAAACACCAAAGCGTGACTGTTCAAACAACTCTTGCTTTCCAGAAGGGGGCAGTTGTTATTTTGTCATTGATTGTTCTGATTACAGCTTTTTAGACCATAATTGCTACAGGAGAATTTATAATCGACACATCTCGAGTGAAACCTCAGTTTGTTTGATTTTGTTTTTTGCAATACAGCAGAAAAGAAAAACGTCCGTAATGAGAGATCAGAAAGGAGGAGTAAGGTTATCACATGACATTTAATAAAACAAATATATTCAGATTTTCAATATATAACATTTTCTTATAAAACAATATATATATAACACATTTACAATGCATGCAGCACCATGTCTTTATAATACTGGTGTTGACAGAATTCAATAGCTCAAATAAGTGCCACCTCCAGGATAATATTTACAATACAGTAATTTACTGCAATAACCGCGGCTTGAAGTTCCATAAAAAGAGAAACAAAAGAGCCCTGCCATTACTGATGACATGAATCGATCCTCCCACTACTTTTCAAATGTCACTTCCTAACTTCCGACTCTTCATCTGTTGATGGGGAATTGGATCAGTCCGTCTTGCGCTGTTGCATCCCTCTGGGTGTATCACTTTTCCAGGAATCCTGTCTATCCTTCCGGGTGATGTGTTTGTGTCAGCAACTTTGGCAGGAAAGAATGTCTTAGGTGTTGGGTGTCTGTGTGTGTGTGTATGTGTGTGTCAGCATCTCTGGTGTATGCAAAGCTGAAAAGTGTTTGTCAGTGTCTGTGACTGTTTTGTGAGTTTGCTGGATGTGTGGATGTGTGTGAGTGAGTGTCCACGCGATGGTGTCAGCGTCTTTGACAGGTGTGTAGGTTCCGGGCTGCAGTCCTGCTGACACTGTGATCTCGCTCTCCTTTCTCTGGTCGACAGGCCAGGCCCTCGCCACAGTCACAGCGCTGGAACAGCTCCAAGCCGTGGGTGCCTTTCCTGCGGTGGCGCGTACACACCTGGCCCTCTGTCAGCACAGGCTTACAGATGCGAGACCAGAAGTGTCTGGCGCAGCACAGACCCTCGGAGCAGTCAGCAGATCTCAGGCATGTATCCCCCTCCTGGCCTGGAGATAGAGTAAAGAACGAGATCTTACATGAAACAAACCTCACTGGAAATTTCTCGTGTTGTTACTTGAAATAAGATTGATGATTCTCAACAGGACATTTACCTTTGACAGCCTGAGGCTGGTAGCCATGGGCAGTGGGAGGCTTCTTGGCTTGATGCTCCATGGTGGTGTTATTTTTGTGCCAACCAGTGGTGATGGATGCATCTGTACCATCTATGTCATTTGCCTGACAAACGCCTAGAGAGATAAAAATAAAAAACAAAAGAAAGATATGCATTGAGGGTCTCTATTTTATCACAGTAGACACTAAGTCAACTACTAAGAATTAATGGAAATCAGCATGCATATACAGGATACTATGACTACAACATAACAATCTCCAACTACTAGTATATCAGCAACAACTTTGTAATTTATAGTACAAATGAGATCCATCCACTCACCATTGCTGCAGCGGTTTCCTGCACAACACATGGAGTCCCTTGCGCAACGTTTCCGGCTTTTACGGCACGGCAGACAGGCGCCTCGAGCGTCGTTGCAGAATTCATCACCTCCACAGTCTTCATCATCCGTGCAAACACCTGACTGCTATAGTATGATTACAAAAAAAATCACAAAATCAGCATGTCACCAAAGATGTTGTTATCATAACAGTAACAAAACTGAAACTTTTTTCGTGGCGCACAGACTTGAGTTTTACGCACGGCAGAGTTCATTACCTGCAAGGTGTCCACGGGCAGTTTGTGTCCCATGCTACCCGAGGGTGAGGTGCGCGGACTTGGACTGACACTATCGGTACTTTTGCCAACCGAAGCATCGGGCAAATTTTTGATGGCGTTAGAGTTCATCAGCACTGCCCCCGCGTAAACTTCCCCAAGGTATCCAAACAGCGTGAGATACACAGCCAAGAAGCGGTGCGCTGACGGCATCTGCATGATTTCCCCGTTAAATTATGTTGCAAACAAACGGAAAAAATCCCTTCTGGTTTGCTGGAAAAAGATGTCTGAGTGACAAAGTCCAAAGCGGCCTTGAATCCCGAATCCCAAAGTTTCCAGAGAGTTTCGGCACGATGCTTGGAAGTCTCCTGACGCACAGTCCTGAGATGATCTCTTTATACATGTGGACCTGTTTGTCTTCCCGCCCCTCGCTGTGCACAACAAAGGCGGAGGGGTGGAATTTCAAACAGAGCCCCACTGTACGGAAATGGCCATCTATTCTCCCTGCACAGGACTACGTTTCACAGTGTTTGGGTAATGATAATGACTGAATCCCCATCGCGTAGTGACGCACAGGGGAAACAAAGTATACCCACAATCATTTCAACTCTAGTAAGTATTAAATCACTGTTTTAGTTAAAAACAGTGACTAAAGTAATGTTTCATTTTCTTTTTTCACCCAAAAGTGTCATTTTTGTCAGGGTCCACCAGTTGTGTGGTTTATTTTCAGTTTTAACACCGACATCAACTAATTAAACATCTGTGTCAAAAGTATCTTTTTTCATTTGAAAGAAAATCCTGTCGATGGTCAAGTTTTAATTATGTATACATAGTCTGATTTTTGCATCACCAGAAGGCTTATTTTTGCAAAATAATACTTGACTATTTTTGTTTATATATTTTATTTGAATGCTCTTCAGGAGTAATTCAAAGTATCCAAGACGATATCACAGAACATTTATTTCTTAAATAACTGTGCTTTAGTAGGACTTGCGATGTGGGATTTCATACGTCTCTTTCTTCATAACTGCCCTGGCTTTGTAAAAGCTGTTTGATTATTCCAGTTTCTTTGACATTCAAGTAGATAACTGCCCTTTGGCTGTGTGAAGACAGTGATTGAAGTCACTTGCGTCGATTAACTACTTCATTTGATCCTTGTGATTGCAAAGGGGGCAATTATCCTCCAAAGTGTGCTTGATTACACCAGTGGCGGACATCAATGTGTAGGATATGCAGACCATTAAGGGGTGTGAAAAGTTTACCGAATTAATGGACTTCCGTGGAGAGGCCTTTCAGGGCTGACTGGCACTCCGAGATTAAAGGCGACTCTGATCTGTCCTGCGCCCTGACCCTTTGGGCTCCCCCACTGTAAGAAATGTCCACACAAGGGGATATTTCTTCGGGAATATACAAACCAAGTCTTGAAAATGTGTATTGACTTAAAACCTGAGCAAACCTGATCACTTTTCAGCCAGATAACCTGCAGACTTGTTTCAACAGCTTTGTCTGTTGTTTATCCTAATTTCGGATCTCTAATCTCAAAGGAGGATGTTTCTAAAAATCGATACAATTTGAGGACAAATATTGTTTTTTCTCTCTCTCAGGGGGCAGTTTTAAAATTAACTAAAAAGCAAAAACCTCTAAGGAGACTGTCTGTCTTAATAACTTTACCCATCAATTTTTTTGGCAGCGTGTGACAAAGCCAGTTTTCAGTGCGCCATGAAAGGCTCACAGGTGCTGAAATGCGGACTGGAAACGAGCCCATTAGTGTCTCTGTGAAGATATCTTAGCACTTGGACGTCATCTGCTGGTCAGCCTACATGTTTGTGGACGTGTGTGTGTATGTGTGTGCGTGAAAGTGTGTGTGAGTGTGGGGAGATGCGCCATAGACACCTGACAAACACACTAACACTTTGCGCGTTAGAATTGCTGCATATCTTTTGAAGTGGAGCTTTTATCTCCACTTTACTAAATGTCAGTGCTGGTAAGGTGAGCTCCTTTGATGCACTTTGATCCTCTTTGATCTCGCTGAAGTGTCACCCTGTTGTTACGACTGAAGCCATTTCCATGTCCCCACAAACAGATTTGTTGTGCGAAAAACACGGAGACCAGAGAAGCTGAATCATCTACACTTACCACTAAGTAGATGACTCTAGGGCTGATTATTAGATCTCCGGTAACCTTAACCAGTTCACATCAGGCTGAGGCACTTGGGTCAAACTGAGATTTGTCTTACCAGCAGCTCCCCCATGTGGCAACTACAGCAAACTGCGCAATCTTCCACTGCACATGGTCTCCATCAACCATTCTGAGTTGTTAAAAATAACTAAGAGGCAAACACGACTTAAAAGTATTGTTTTTACTCTATAATTTTAAAAATCTTACACGTGGCACTCTGCAAAATTAATTTACAGCAGATAAACAACATAACACAAGGCAAATATCAGGTAACTTTGCAGAAGGCAGTCAATAAAAAAAGTTGTGACATACATAAGGCTTTGTGATAAACATATCCTGCCCTTTAACACAGTAAAATAAGATTTCTATATTTTTTTTTATCTCTTCAACACACTTCAATAATTTAAATGTAAATGTCAGTGAAATATGACTTGAGCTGTGTAGCTTTATTTGAACCAAACAATATAATTAAATCATGATGTATTATCATTTATGCTATTATACCATTAAAGATTGTCAACAGTGGTAAACAACAATACTGTTTTCATATTTGTGAAATGGCCAAAACTGCAAATCATTCTTGCTATCTCTAAATGCTCAGATGTCATGACTACAACGGGTGATGGATGGTCCTTCTGAGCTGTGATTAATGCTCACTGGTGTTTCATATCAGGCCAGTAGTGGTCGACTTCATATTATCACATTAGATATGTAGAGAAAAGCCTGTCATTGCAGCCGTATCAGGTATGATAGATTTTTATCATTTCACTGTTAATAAAATGTTCCCGTGAGATAAATCAAGGCTTAAGCAGGAAATTTATTTTATATACACTTTTTTGTCAGCCATTAAATGACTAGCAATTCTCTTTCCATGGTGATTAATGTATTTATTTGACATAACAAAGGATGAAAAGCAGCCATCTAAGAGGAGACATAAGGTTGTTTTTTTTTTTCTTGAGGTGTATATGTGTTCATGCAGCATTGAGAAGGTCTTGTGATGTTAATTTTGTATGCCATTGACTTAAGGCACTTACATTCCTGTTGATTTTATGTTCTGATTTTTGGATGTGAGAGGCGATGTGCTGGGTGGTGGTCGAGAGATCATGGCGCTAGTTGAGTTGTCACAAAATATATATTTCTTCTTCTGCTGTCTATCTCTGACGGATGTCCTAAAATTTCCACACGATGATGTTAAGTCGAGATAGTCTTAAGATAATGTGGTCAGCTTGAGCTAAAAACAAAAAAAGAGGAAAAAAGAGAGAGATAATGGGGGATTGATGTGGATGAACCTAAAATGGTTAAAACCTGTTTGAAAAACCTTGAGAATACCACTCAGCACAATGCAACATGGTGTCAAGTGATATCAAACAAATCTGCACTCAAGTTTACAGTAAACTTACACAAGTCTCCAATTTTCTAAAGAATGACGTCAAGTACGTTACAAAGTAATCAAGCACAAAAAAATCACAATACAAAACAATAACGAGTACTGTCATCTCAACATCGCTTATTATAATTTATCCAACAGCACCAAAGACATTGAAACCATGTTCACAGTAATGTCAGAACTATACAGGAGTGAACAGAGGACGTCCGGTTTAAGTGAATGGGAAGAGGCATTTAGGTGATTTAAAAGCAAACTGAAAAACGAATGTAGGTAGAGAAGCATTCATATGTGTGATTAAAAGCGTACTTAAGAACAAAAATAACATTTGAAAAAAAAAAAGGAGTGTGACTTCTACTGAAGCTTAAAACGAGCTATAACTGCTGATTTTCTCAGTTAATGGTCTTAAGTGCATAATGACACATTGCTTCATGGAAATACTAGCTGACATTTCATGTGTGCCGGTGTGTGATTCATTAAATTTTAAGCAGGGCACTTAAAGAGTCACGTCTCTTTCCACTGAATGCACAGTGTTTGTGCTTTTCAAGGTAGATTAATCTTACATAAAGCGTACTAAGTATTTGATTTTAGCCCAGTTGCGTTCAGAAGACAATGTAACTTGTAAATTCAAATACTCTGTACCGTACATACCGTATGCCTATGTATGTTAAATAAGAAGAAAGTCTGTGACATTCAGGGTAGTCTTGAGCACTTGATGCCAGTTTTACTTGCAAACTGTAGTGTGTAGATCTCTGGATAGCATCAAGCAGCTGCATGTCAGAAACCAGGGAGCGACTGTAACAGCTTATTCTCTCCCACCAAATATTTCAGCAAATATTGCAGAGAAACATTTTGACCACATTTTCACACTCTTATGTATCCTAGAACCAAAACTTAGACAAACTACGCACATTCATCCATCCACTAAATATTTTTCCTGTTACATAGGAAAACCTGGCTCCAATATCAGCCTCTATTGTATCAAGTGTGTGTATGTGTGTGTGTATCCCTGCACTTTCTTTGCCTTTAGACCCAACGTAAGACGACACTGAAGAAGTGCTACAGCAGTCCCATTATAAATGCTTGATCCAGAGCCACAGTGAAAGAAAGGCATATCGGTGACCCAGAGGGTTTGCCATCAATCCGCTTATCTTCTTTTCCATATCTTCTCTTTCATTTTTAATGCAGTTTTTTTTTTTTTTTTTTTTTTTTTTTTTTTTTTTTTTTTTTTTTTTTTTTTTTTTTTTTTTTTTTATAAATTTTTTTTTTTTTTTTTTTTTTTTTTTTTTTTTTTTACAACGCAGCCATGTCCTCCAAGATGGCCTCCAAGCCATAAAAAGCCAACAAAAGAAGAGTTTCTTTTGGTTTTTATGGGGGGGAGGACTTCAAAAATCAACGTCCCAGCCGGAGTTGTCGTCAGGAGGTGGGTCCTCGTTGTCCTCTGGGAAGCTGTCGAAGTTACTCGTGTCAACTGCTGATGTGACCTGGGGAGACAAAAACAATCATTCACATAAATATAAAAAAACGATGGAGGAAATAAGTCATGAAAGAGGCTGCCAGCAGTGTGTGCTTACGTTAGGGATAATAGGCGGCGTCAACGTCCCCTTCTTCAAGCCTTCCCAGTTAAAGCCCTCAAACCATCTGAAGGAAAAAAAAAACAGTATTACTTTCTCAGAACCATCACATATACAATAAAGACATTATCTAGATGATGACATTCATTTCTAACTGTTCTTACTTGTGCTTTTGGATGTCTTTGACACCATTTTTCAAGTTTCCCAGTCTTTCAGAAGGATTATCCCTGAAAAACATCAACATATGATTCGATGTGATGATTCAGCTTACAGGCCACTTAAATGAATCACTGTGAGTTGAACGGCCCGAGGCACCGACACTTACCTGCATAGCTTTTTGATTAGGTTGGCAGCATTTTTGGTAATTTTCTTTGGGAATTCAATCATGTCGATGCCTCTCAGGATAATGTTGTAGGTTTTCATAGGATCAGGGCCAGAGAATGGAGGACTACATAACAAGAGGCAGGGTATTAGAGAAGGCAATCTTCATCGAACAACAATCAACTTAAATACCATTAAACTGTGTAAACTATTTATTTTTCCACTGAAGTGTCACGTTTGAATTTGTTCCTGAACTTTCCAAATACAGTGCAGCATGGTAACATACATGTCCTCACAGGGGATACTTCATAAACACGTTTTTATGGACGTGCCCGGGCTTGTGTATACCTGCCAGTTAACAGCTCAAACATGAGGATTCCTAGAGACCAGTAGTCGGCTGAGATGTCGTGGCCCTTGTTCAGAATGATCTCTGGTGCTACATACTCCGGTGTCCCACAGAAGGTCCACGTTTTCTTCCCAAACCCGATCTTCTTGGCAAAGCCAAAGTCCACCTGAAGAAAGGGAGGATTTTGTCGTCTGATTGTCGTCAGTTGAACAGAGCTTGATAAGAATCGACCTCATCAGTTTGGTCATTATTTGTATCAGAGCATTTTCATTCTGATATGCAGCAATAATAATGGAAACAGTGACATTAGTGGCTTTGGCTTTATGGATAAAAAGAGCTAAAGAGATGGCTGCTGTTCTGCTACAAGAGAAACTTGTTATTCTGTGAAAATGAAATTGCAGTTGTCTTCAAGAAAACAGAACCCATCTTGACCTCAATTATGATTTTCTTTATACTTTGATTATTCTTTTAATAACAGCGAAAACAAAGTATTGTTCAAAAGTCTTTTGATATTTCTTTCAGATACAAGATGACAGTTTTCTTTTTATATTCTCCTGAAGCAAAACACAGACAATGCAATTAGGAGATTTTTTTTTTTAGGTGGTGTTGATCTCTTACCAGTTTTGCATAACCCCTGTGGTCCAATATAAGGTTCTCTGGTTTAAGGTCTCTGTAGATGATTCCTTTGGAATGCAGGTAAGCAAAAGCCTCCACCACACAGGCCGTGTAAAACCTGGTGGTTGAGTCCTCAAATGAACCCCTGGAAACACAGCAGGACAACACAGCTGGAATGTAAATAAACCGCAGACAAACACTGGGAACAGATAACTGCTGCTGGTGTCTCTCTCTGAGGCCAACCAGGAGTTTGGTCTGCTCAGAGTTACAGTGATTTCCAACTAAGTTTTGTATTATGTGTTAAAAAAAAACTTACTTACTAACTCAAAAATCTTTTTGGAGATATAAAGTTATAATTTATGTCAAAGAGTTAAGTGTGTGGTTATCTAGATAATTCCTATCAGTAATAATAGTGCTGGAAATGTTGCAAGAGTGGTACTTGGTTACTGTAATACTAAACACTAGTGTTGCAGTACTCGACCAGTCTCGACCACTTTCTAAGGGTCTTGGTCTCGTCTCGGACTCAAAAGCATTTTTCCTCGCTCTTGTCTCGGTCTCGGACAGGGTGGACTCTGGGTTTTTTGATCAGGACCGGTCAAGACCAGGCAGCACTACTGTGATGAGTGAGAAAAGTAGAATGTAGCTGCTGCCTTCCTGGTGTCATGTGGTCTTCGTGACACCTGGAGAGACATTAGTTTTTGTTGCTGTTGCATTTATGTAACAGCAAACTTAATTTAAAAAAAAGTTAGTGGTCATTTGGTTCTGTTTTGTTGTGATTTTTCTTTGATATATACAGTCTTGGTCTTGTCTCGATCTCGATACTCTCGAGTCTCGATAATGTCTTGGTCTCGGATGATACAGTCTTCACTACAACACTACTAAACACTGCTCTACTCACTCTTCTCAAATATTATATTAAATTGACCTGGATAGAGAGACCTTAAACTTACCGGTCTCGGAGAATGGTCCACAGTTCTCCTCCTAAACACGCCTCCATCAACATGTAGAGGTACTTGCTGTCCTTGAAGGTCCTATACAGCCTAAAAACACAGAAAGGTGTCAGTTATTTCAAACAGTGATTAAATGCACAAATATCTAAAATAACTATCAGGTTGGAGGCAATTAATCAGTGTGGGACATCGCTCAGACTAAAATATGCTGGTTGTTTTAACCCAGAACTGTGTTTTGGCCCATAAAATATCTTGTTTTTACAGAAAATCTTGTAATTTTTTACCAAATATTTGGTTGTTTTTATCCAGCATTTTCCAACATCCTGTTGTTTTCACACTCATCTTACTGGGGGAAAAAAACAGCATTTTTTAAGCTGTAATCCAAAATTAAAAGCACAGCAGTGGTTTACAAAAAAATCCTGACATCAACATATGCACAATGCATCACACAATTTAAAAACACAACTTTGAGCTTGCTTTACACTGTGAAAATCAAATGAAAACAAATCCAACCCCCTGTTGTGTGAGAGGCAATTTATAATCAAAACCCCTCAGTTAGCTAATCTAATGCACTGTATGGTAATTAAGAAATAAAGCTATTAGCTGGATTTTTGTTGATACTCACTATAGAAAATAATTGAAAGAAGAAAGTCCAAATCACAGGGAGTCACACAAGCACTTGTACTCACTCTCGCACACATTATTTATTTATTTATTAAAAAGGATCTCTATTAGCTGATACCAATAGCACCAGCTAGTCTTCCTAGGGTCCTACACATTCACTATGTACTCAGAATTTTCCAGTTAAATGGAGTTGTACACTAAACAATAAATCTGACAACATCTGGGCAAAAGTTGTCAAGTCAGAAAATGTCTCTCCTGTCATCTTTTCATTCACTAAGCAAAGTAACACCATCTAGTAGTGATACCTTCTCTATACCTTTTGCAGCTGAACTTTACCATCACACTCCCGTCTTTATATTTTACAGTAGGCACTGCACAGTCAGCGTGGTGGTCTTGGCGGAGAGCACGCCAAATGAGCTGGACCCAATTTGATCCAAATAAATCAATTTCGGTTTCATCTGACCAAAAATTGTGCTGCCAGTTTTCATCATGCTTCTTCTCATGTTCTTTGGCATGATTTAATCTCTCAGTTTTGTGCCATTTTGTCAGCATTGGGTTTCTTCTTGGACACCATCTGTAGAGGTTGACTGGATGCGACGTCCTTCGCAGTGACTGAGCGGTCACCGAAATACGTTTTTTTTCCAATGACAATCCTTGTGCCAAGTCAGAGGCACTTAATAAATAGCAAATTGTGTGTGGCGTCATTATTCAAGGATGACTGGTGAACCATCTGTCATTGGTAGCATGGCTGTACCTCAACCTTTCACCACTGCTGCAATTGTGTTTTGGCTTATGTTCAGTTGCTTGTGCTAATGCTTGTGTGCTGTCTCCCATTTTTATAAAGCCTTGTACTCGCAGAGACAGTGACATGAGACACAACCCAGACCAAAAGAGAGAAAGCTGTGGTCTTCACAGACTCTTTTATAACCATGTTCATGCAATTAGTCTCAATTACCTCAGGCAGGGAGGTTATGTTTTTGCCTGCGTTGGTTTTGTCTGACTGTCTGTTTTCAACATAACGAAAAAAACAGATCTCCCTGAATGTGTTTGGGAGGATAGAATAATACCCAAGGAACAAATTAGTAAATTTTAGGCAAGATCGAAGGGGAATAACATCCACAATTCCTATCTGTTATAATAGGTGGATATTTTGAAAAGACAGTGTTGCTGTTTCACCACAAGAGGGCAGCAGTTTTTAGTACCGTATTTTCCGCACTATAAGGCGCACCTAAAAACCTTTAACTTCCTCAAAAAACGACAATGCACCTTATAATCCGATGCGCCTTATATATGGATCAATATTGGCTAATTATGGCTGCCGTAGTCAGGGGGCATATATTGTGATTGCACTAACATTTGATTTACCGTCGCGTTATCTGACTGTTTCTTTTGCGTGTTTACTGAATCAGGGAAAAGTTCCCTCCACATTTGAAAACAGCTGTTAATGTATTTCCAACTCCATTTGTCACAGTTCAAAGCTACATGGTTTTCAATGAAGGCGGCACAAATACTGGTAAGAGCTACCGGTACGTACGGTACCATATTGTGAATGTACTAGCTTGTTTTGGGAGTGAACAGAGTTGTGAGAACGTTGGTTTGTTTTCTATTAATCAAGTTTGACTGACTGACTTATCTGACTGTTTTGTTGACATTCACTTTAGTGCAGCTTCATCTGGATGGATGATAACACAACCCCAGCCACTACAGTAGTTTCTATTCTATGCGCCTTATAATGCGGTGCGCCTTATATATGAAAACAGTTTTAAAATAGACCATTCATTGAAGGTGCGCCTTATAATCTGATGCGCCTTATAGTGCGGAAAATACAGTAATCAGTATGATGGTTTGTGCTCTCTGGGTGCTTTCTAGTGTCATCACTTTTACTGCAGAGGTGACAGACTGATTAAGGTTGTATTTGGGGATGCTATTTTCAAAGTAATCTGTTGAGATGAATGAATATCAGATAGCCTACACTTCAACACAAAATAATATTGTTACCTACAAAAATGTACAATTAATATTAAATTGTGGAGTCCTTTAACATTTTAATAACATTCACAGTTTTCCTGTATGTAGAAGGAAACCCTGATTTACATGAGCACATTTTCAAGGCTCACAGAGAAAACTCTGTTAATCAAATCCAGGTCCGTCGGGCTCAGAGATAATAATCCTCATAAGACGTGTGACATGTACTGCATATTATTTATATAGCCTTTCAAAGAAGCTGTCCAGGGGATGTACCTAACGATGAAGTCAGAGTGAGCCTCTTGCATGATGAGTTTCTCTGATCGAATGTGCTCCTGCTGCCTCGTGTCAACAATGTGTCGCTTCTTCAGGATCTTCATGGCAAAGGTTTTGTTCTCGTCGCTCTTCAGTTGAACCTGACGCGAGAAAGAAATAAAGACGACAAAGGTCAGGTTGCAGATTAACTTACACGGCTTGTTAGACAATTAAGGATTTTTATCATTAATGTTAAAGTCGCAGCGCAAGTGCCCCGTACCAGCTCAACACGTCCAAAGCCACCAACCCCCAGAGTGTCGATGATGTTGAAGTCAGCGAGGTTGAGACTGAAGAAAAACGCATTCTCTGCTTCATACCTGCGTCGCCAGGAGAAGAGGGGGAAAGAAAAAAAATGGGAACAGGATTAGAGATGAGATGAAGGATGAATGAACACTTAATCCACTTCCAACAACCTGAGACAAAATATCCGTTTCTCCTTGAGCTCATTTGTTTGCAAATCTTAGAGGATTTAACTCATAGTAATCTATCAAGGATGTTATTGAGGATGTGGAGTGTATAAATATGAGCACATGAACAGGATGTGTTTGAATTCAGTTGCCTGGAAAATCACTTTGACCTTTGTTTGAACACAGACTGACTGTCCCCAGCTTGTCCCCGTTTTGGATAGGAAAGAACAAAGACGGTGTAGCAGTCTCACAAGCTGCTCACCGCTCAGTTGGCTCTGAAGACATGCTTTGCCTCCGCCACTGGACACCACCGCATGCCATTGCTGGTGGTGGAGATTGTTTCCACGTGTCCATCCCTTATCCCCAGATGCCCCGTGTCTTCTCTGGTTATTGTTTGATCCAGACAGAGTTTCATCAGCTCGATCTCTGGATCAGTGGGCTTAGGACAGATCTGAGCCTGGACAGTCCTTTCTGGGTCACTCAGAACAGACTAACGCCTCAACGTCAGACCTTTTCTCTCACAAGAATAGTACAGCTGTATGTCAATAGACAGACATTTGTCAAAAAAAAAAATTTACAAGGAAGACATGTTTAGATAAGCAGTCGTCCTTCATGGAGCAGCATGGAAAAAGGAGCGGCATGCATTTTATGAGCCCTGCCCTCGGTTTGAATTATATTTAGAAAAAGGCGAATTAAACGTTATATCTCGTCCTAGGTGGTCATTTCAAATTCTGTGTTTTAAGTTCATTTGATTCCATTTTATCTCTCTTACATCAAATCACAATAAAGTATCCTCAGGCCACTTTACACAGTAATGACAAGGCCTTATCATAACACTAATATTGTAAAGAAAAATCAAACAATTTAATATCAGATCAGTTACACTGCAAGCCTACAATTAAATCTTCTTGTAAGCTACATGCCAGTGGGCGTTGTGGTAGCACGTGCTGGCAGGCTACTGAGCAGAGTGTTTCTCAGAAACACATCAGGTTACCAGGACACTCATGGTTTATTTGTGTGTATATAGGCACTACTACTATCATGTGAGATTTACAAGTGATCCTTTCATCTTTTTCTCCCCTCCCCTCATCTGGAAGCTGTCCCAGAAAACACTCCAAATCCCAAAATGATCCCTGCTTAAGAAAAGGATGGAGAGAAGTAACCAGGAGTACATAAATTACTGTGTGCGGGACAGGATTATTAATAAAGTCAAGGTGACCGCCACAGGTGCACACACCCACCCAGACTATGATGTGGACATGATCTGTCCTGTTGGTAAAAAAGGTTTCACAAGTTCTGTCAACATTTAAATGAATGTGGGATCACAGGATAATTTTACATTGTGATGGACTGTGAAGGATTAATAGTAATAGCATTGTTTGGTCAGCAGATGGAGGCATTGGTCTATAATCAGGAGTAATACAAAAAGCTGTGCAACAAAAAACCTCCATGCCATTCAACGCTGAACCATAAAATGAACCTTTCATATTGCGATGAAAGAATAAGCCCGTGTATACTATTCAGTACAAACAGGTAAAATAGGATAGCCTTGAAACCAGCTATTTCATTATAAACTGGAACGAATAGTTCTGTTTCAGGAAGAAAATACTGTTGCTCTCTGTCTCAACCAAGGACACACAGATACAGATACAAAGAGCTGCAGATTTCATTCAGAAAACAACACTTGAGTATGTCCATGACTGATGCACCAGATGTAAGAAAGCAGAATATGATCCTGCCGAGCAGTTCCAGCGGGACTGGAAACATACATCCACCATAAATTTCCAAACTATGACCTTGAATAAAACAACTAGCAACAGAGCTCAGGTGCAGCCAAACACTGTAACACAACACTGGTTGGGTACACAATATAATGTATTTTAAGCTCTTCTACATGGCGCTGAAATTACCATTATTTGGCAAATCCATTACAACCTCTACGATACAAAGAGTCGCAGTGCAGGTCAAGTAGCCCCCCTCCCCAGTGGGTGGTAATCTGTATCACTGAACAGATGAGGTCATAAAAATGATGCAATCCTCATGGGTCCAGCTGTGTGAGTTTATATGCGTGAGTGTATGTGTGTGTGTGTCCTCATTTACTTTGCTCCACTTCTTCTTCGTCGTCTAGTCTGACTCAAGGGAGCAGAGAGTGGAGAAGAAAGCACTCCTGACCTTAAAGCTGACTCTCATTAAATGCCACTTTTATTTACAAGTAACTCCTGCGTATTGAATGTCTATGCTTGCCTTAAAAGACACAGATAATGCTGAGTCATACTGGCTCATATTTTCTTATCAAAATGTTTTTTCTTTCTTTTAAAGTGTTTCATTTGAGCACCAGGATGTTTTTTTTAGGGACATTTTATGACTTCATCAGACAGTCAACAGCAGAGATGATGTGATACAACTTGCTGGGAATTTAAACAGAATATTTCCCAGAATATTTCACTCATGGTAACTCTACATCACAGGGCAGATTCTTTGTTACATGCATGTATAAAGAGTGAAGTGAAATGTTGCAACAAAAGTGAATATATTTGTTTTACTTTTTGCGGCACGAGGCTCCGAGGAAGGTAGTGTTTGAAAAAAAAGACTTGTCAACTTCACAGGGAGCAGCTGTAGTCTGCTGTATAGTTACAGTACTGCTGAAAGGTGCTCATCCACTGTGACCAATTAGAGAGTTTTCATCACCGTGGGATCCTGACTCAGGCTTTCCTCACTGAGAAACAAATGTGCTCTGCTGGTCCAGATGAAACACGACAAGAAACCCTACCTTGATCGGGATGAGACAGATTTTAAGGTGCATATGACATTTTTTTGAAGTTCTCTAGAGAACAAGGGTTGCTGATGATGTTACAAATGTTCGTTGTGTAGAAGTATGATGGTAGTCATTTGCATAAAGTCAAACTTGCTTCCCTGAAGATGGTGGGATGGGAACAATGGGGTACAGAATGCATGTTCCTCTCTATCACACATCTGCTGGCAGAGAAATCATCAGTGATTGTGAGCTAAAGGGCATGTGGCCAGGGCTGAATGCCAGAGGTAAGCCACAGCACCCTTCATTATTCTCATCCTCCCTCTTCCCTCGTTGTCTCTTTTCAGCTCAGGAGCTGGTGTTACATTCTACTCTTTGGTGACTAAATGCCACAGGCTTGCATAAGATGAATGACACTCCCGGCAGTCAGCTACAAATCCAAAAGCATTGGCCAGAAGTCTACTCTGCTTTGTCACCCGTCTTGTTCTCTCCCCCTTCGGTCCGGCCGTCTATCTACATATCAGATAAGCTGTTCCCACTCTCTCGCTCTCTGGACTCTGTCATTACCGGGTTCTTGTTTCTCCTCACCTTGACTCGCAACATAGCGCCAACTGAGCGAGGTATCAGATTTTGCCAATACATGGCTGAATGAACCCCAAGATGCCCAACTCACTGCCAAGGTGCCTTCTATAATGCTATTCTCTTGTTTCCATAGTGATGATAAATAGAGTACATATTAATTCCTCCAGAAATAGAGGCGGAGGTCATGGCCTCTGCTTTCTGGTTTGCCACCCGGGTATTGTTGTGTTATGTAACAGACCTAAAGACTCAATGCATAAACAGCTGTCCTGGAGCATGTTCTGTGTATAAACCAATGCAGCCGGTGGGCAGTCAGATACAGTTTGGAAATGTACTGAGACTTAAAATTGAAAACCAAATTAATTAAAAACAAAGGCAAACAAAACAAAAAAATCAACACCAAGCACAAATCCATTTGCATAATGGAAATTTTAATTAATTCATGCATAACAATAATTTTTATTTGTCTTACTTGGCTTTGGCATCGGCATCCTCATGGCCTTTACTGGACACATCCTCCAAACCTCCAATCAGGTGCTTGAATGAACTGCAACACAGAGAGTGAGTGTTAAAAAAAAGCATGTGATGAAACTTTTCATTTAGTTGAAAAAGTCCATCCAGCCTACAGAAATACACAGCTTCTCCAGTGCCATATGTAATGAATTAGGAGCTTATGGTGAGAGGGAATAAAGCAGTTTGAACACTGCAGGCAATCTGATAAGAAGCAAGTGCAACGTATGACCAGACTGTCATAAAAACACTGCCAGTCACTATTAAATATTCATCAGTCTGCTTTTAGAGACA
Organism: Pseudochromis fuscus; assembly: GCA_900323345.1. NCBI lineage: Eukaryota > Metazoa > Chordata > Actinopteri > Pseudochromidae > Pseudochromis > Pseudochromis fuscus. The sequence goes on along the minus strand of OOFC01042156.1, from coordinate 16,309 downwards.
AGCCTCTAAAAATCACAGATGAGAAGACAGAGCTACCCTGAAGAGGTGTAAAACAGTGTGATAGCAGATGGTGGGTGAGTGGGAATTTTGAGACAAAAGTAGAGATTGTGCATACATTTTTTACTGAATAAATTATAGAATAAAAACATGCTGAGCTGAGCGACAAAGAAGTCACAAAATCCCCACGACAAATTATTTTAAGCACTCAGTCAAGTCATTTATGTAATTTAATTGTAAGAAACACAGCAACCTTTGTTCTTTTCATGCCTTTATCCCTAAAATTACAATAAGGAATTAAAATTAACCTCTAAATTCTCACTGGTTTGGCTATGGGAATATGAGAATTAAGGAATGATGATGTTAACTGCAGAAAAGTAAGCTCCATAATATGCTGAAATAAAATCCTCCACACTTGCACTCGTGAGGAGATCTGGCACATTGAAAAATAACCCCCGTGCTTCGCCTCATTTCTCCCTGAAGTATGACTGCGTATGCAAAAGACTCCAAACATCCTGGAAGAACAACTAGGCGAGGCAGTTTTCAGGCAAGGCTCATCAATCTGTCAGCCAGAAGATGCAACGCATCTGGTGTTTTCTCCTGTTGAGACCATAATGCCTGTTAGCTGGGGCTGTTTCTGAGCTGAGCTTTTCTTTAAATGTTTGCCTGCTTAAAGTGTCTATTGCACTGAGTCACTGAGTCCCTGCCGCTTGGGTTTTATTCCCTCTCTCTTTCCCACAGCTCCTGCAATTATCCCTCTCTTACCCCTGAAGCTGCACTGTTTCATTTTAAAGCACCACACATGCATGGATATATGGAAAATGAATAAATGAGCCCAGAATGATAAACAAATACTCTGCCTCAAAACTGGCCTGGTTGGGACACACACACACACACACACACAAAATGAACTAGCTTTGTGGGCTGTGACAGCATTAGCTGCTTGTGTGACAGGCAGCGGTAATCACCTGTGCTGTATGACTCACTCACTATCCCCTCTACTAGCTCTGAAGATGGCCCATTTGTGCCTGCCGTGTTCCCTAAGGCCAGAGGGAGGCCCTGGGTAAGCTGATACCATTTCATCCCCTCACCCAACCTCGTCTGTTTCTCTATTTTCACCACACGACCTAAGACTAGACACAGAGATGCTCAGAGACTAACAGTTTCCTTAGATAGAAAACCCTTTTTTGGGTCTACATTACTAATTTAAAGTACAACCTCACCATAAAAACACGACACATTGTAACAAAATGTCAAAGTATATTACTGCACTAAAAGGCAAATGGCACATGTTTGAGCTGAGATTAGTTTAAAGAACATTGTGAGGCTGATAAATATGCTCTTTGATAGTGTCCTAATAAAGTATGAGTGGATATAGATCTTGTTAGTAACTCCTGCACAAATCTCACATACATCTAATTCTTTGCTGAAGTCTGAATAATAACATTTTACACCTGGTGTTCAAAAGCAAATCCAAATCTCAAGACTACAAAACTTTGACAAATAAACTGTCACTGCAGCCATAACTGACAATTATACATTATTGATGAATTGGTAAAATGTGAAGGAAGAGCCACACATTCAGCTAATTCACCACCATAAACTACCACTCACTGATCACACCCCACTAAGTGTGGCTGTAACAGATAACCCCCTGGATGTATAAGGGGTGTGATACAAATGCTTTGAAATTCATTTGAAATAAAAAAAGAAATAGATTATGCAATTTAATACATTATTTAACTTGAAGCATGATCCAGCAAATGCACCACCTATTTTTCAGCTCACATTATTCGAAGTTTATTAAAATTTAATTAACTGGATAGTTTAATTGGAAACTTCCATGGGAGCCTTGGTGTTTTAAAGTTCAAAGCAGTGACAACTAAATGCATTGTGGTGACCCAAAAATTTAAATTTGAATTTATTCATTTAGTAATAAGTCGGTGTCCTTGTCTGACCACAAGCAGATTTTGTGGGTTTGTTTTGCACGGCTGCTCATCACAGTCGTGTGTGTGTGTATTCATTGAGCTCTTGCACCACTAGTCGCATGCATTTCTCTTTACTGCTAAATATAGTAAAAGATTGATAGTGTATAACAGTCGTGAGGCTTTGTGCGGATTATTGATACTCACTCTCGATCGATAACTAGACAGGTGACGGCTTCTGCTGCGATGACGCTGGCTGTCCTGATGTCCTCCCTGGAGAAAACAAACACACACAATCAGCCACAGGCACAACAACAATTACAACATTTGAATTTAAAATGAAATGACATTATTATTCAGTTTAAATGAGTTGCAATAATGGACACAGTTAGGACTTAACACTTAGTCAAGTCTTACTCAAGTCCATTCACTCCATTAATGGATCTGGCACACAATAAAAAAAAAAAAACTATCAGGAGGCAAAGCACATCACTGCGTGATCAGCATTACTCTTTATTATATTTGACGTGAAGTTCATCTTCCTCTGATGACGATGCTTCTTCAGAGGAGTCGCCCCAGTCGCATGAATCCTCTGAGTCTGTATCCCAAGAAGCCATCCTTCACTGTGAAGAAATGTCTTCACACACAGTCCCACAGGGATAAGCTCTCTCTCTGAGCCACTGCTCTGCCCACAGCAGCCCCCCAACAAAAGACACCTTTGTAGTACTTGTATATAAATCTCCAATCCAAGCGTAGTGTTATCCACGCTAACTAGAATATTACAAGAAGACAGGATATTCTTCGAGGGACGTCCCATAAGCAGATTATTCCACGTCCCATCTTAAAAAAAAACCCAGCTTCAGTTCATTGAATTTAATATCCCAATGGAGAGCAAATCAAAAGATGAATCTGTGGCTATGTTCTGGATCTGGAAAGACAGAGATTCAACTCAACTGCAGTGCTAACAGTAACTGACAATCACTCTCTGTGCCTGGTCTACTCAGACACACATCATACACTATTTCAATGAACTGAGGTGACAATTCGTCCCCATGCCATCCTCATGCCATGTCAACTCCCTCTGCCTTCCCTCGTCCAAGCCCACACCCCCCCACACACACATCCTCGCACATACTTACACACTCGGCTTCACACTTTTTCCTGACCCCTGTGAATAAAGGTCACAGCTGGTGGGGTAACAACAAATTTTGAAAGGTGAGGATTACAGGGGGGAAGCGAGCCGGGGGAGCTAGCTAGCGTACCACATACAGTATATCATTCACTTCTGACATGCTGCTATGACCTGGATCCCCGCTCTTAGCACAATACTCTGGCAAACACCGCTTCACCTGTTCCTCTGTTTGTCCACAACAGTATCCTATACATACTAACAGAAATAATACCGGCTAGAAATCATTTATACTAACTTTAATACAACGATTTGTCACAGTTTTCTAAATTGGAATTGATATTTATACAAAAGTCTACTCACACACACACATTTCACACATAGGATCAGTGATAATGAGCTACAGCGACACCCACAATCTGTCGCATTTGTTAATTTGTCTCGTGAAAGTGGACAATGTTTGTGTCATTTATTAACCATGGTGATACAACACAGCAACGTAACACGTTGGGCTTTATTGAAATAGTTATTATGTAAGTGTGAATCATACTTAAGGGACCTGAAGGGTTTCGTATTAGAGGGAAGCTTGTTACACCTGTCCCCTGCTGCTCGACTGTAGTCAGGGAAAACAACTTAGTGTGGCAGTGATACTTGCGATGCTATACGAGAAACACAATCCCTAAACAATATCTGTCAGTGTGATTTATGTGCACGCCGCTGAGCCGAAGTCATCTACTAAGCCAAAGATGGCTCTGTGCTTGTTAATTGCGGCAGAAGAAGAAGTGCGTTGGAAAACAGACGTGCACACACACACACTCGCACAGGCGCACACACACTAAAAGCAGCTGCACGCTGTGACTGGTATGCCCTTTGGACTTACACGGGAACCTGTGGTGTTGATTTCAAGTAGATGGTCGCATTGAACATGGTAATTGGACAGTGATCTGGTGTCCCAGGGAAGGGGGTTATGAAAATAACACACGCTTGGAGGCTGAGAGCGGGACAACGGGGAGAGGAGTAAACCCGGGGGTCAGGACTGGGGCAAGAACAAGAGCTGGTGGTGGGAAACACATGGCCAGAGATTTGTGCTTTAATGCTGTGACTTCTCTGGTGGATGTGCAGCCTGTCTCACGAAGGCGATATCTGAGCACTTTACTAATGATGGATTTACAGTCCTCTAGTTCTAGTCCTCTGCTATGATCATGCAACAGGTTGCAAGTATTGTGGTCAAAATTAACACCAGGATGATCTTGAAAGTCAGGAGAGTCTGGCTGAGCACCATGGACCACACTGGAAAGATTTACATGTCTAAACCACAAACAAGAAAGCAGCTGCAACTCAAAACCAATCTTTCTCATGTACAGAATTAATTTTCTTTGGCCTCCAGGAAACGACATCTTTTTGCAGCAGCATATATATATATTTTTATTTCACACAATTTTCTGCTCGGACATGCAGCTGACAGATCAGTCTGCCAGGCAGGTACACACTTGTGAAACTGGAAGCTATTTTGTAAATTCAGGGCTCTAGCAGCAGCTGGCTCTCAGTGCTGATCTGTGTTTTCAGCCAACATCCCTCCTTGGTTTCCAACACCCAAAATAAAATTTCTAACCCGTGGGAAAGTGAAGGAACACTTCCTGCTCATAACTGTATTTCTATACAACAACTGTGTATGTTTCCAAAATAAAAAAAAGCAACATGGGATTTACTTTGACAAAGTACTTCTCAGACTTCTCAGTCTTAAAAAAAAATAGCCTTCATATCCTTGGTAGTTGATTTTCATGCTGTGATGCCGTGTTCATGAGAGCTGTAGCTATGTCCTCAGCAGTCTAATAATTTATGGTATGCTTTAGAGGAATGTCAAATATACAAAGGATACAGACAGGAACATAACGTGGGAATGCAAAATATACAGACAGACGTAATATCAAATGGCAGAAGTTAAAGTTGTAACTTGGGGGGATGAGCTATTAAAAGACTGTGTCCATGGCTTAGAATAATGGGAGAGGAATAATTCTGTACAGCTGTAGCTCTGCAACAGGGGAACCATCATTAGAAACTCAGGCAAAAAAATTAAATGCACAGCCACAAGTTAGAAAATCTGGCTGCAGCACAGAGCAATAGTGAGTTACTCTGGCTTATTAAATATGTGCACAGACCAGCAAATGAGACTCAAGCTGTGTGACACTGCACTGCACAACATGTTAGCATGATGCTGAACATGTACAGTCCATCCAAAAGTTAAAATGACATTGCCACCCCCCCCAGCTTGTTTCATTTTCTCATCAGACCTGTGGCAACATACCTACACAGAAGCACAAACTCTGAAGGTGATTTATCAGAGTGTTATTCTTGGTCTGAAGGTGTTGTGGTACTAACACCAATCACATTTCTGTCAGTGACATCACAATCTTTTTTTTTTTTTTTTTTTTTTTGCAAACAGCACCTCAAGTCCAAACAGAGAATACACTCAGGAGAGGAGGTCAGGGCGCACATCGCCCGCGGTACTGACGGATGTACTCCTCAACTGAAAGTTCACACTTCACTGTGACAAGAAGAATGTGACATCAGATATCTTGTTTGGACGTAGCCAACAACACATAAACCTGGAGGTTCGTCTCTTCCTGGAACTTGCGCCTACTGGGATGAGGTATATATACTATAGTATTCATTCAGGGACGTACATAATTAAATCCTTTGGAGAATACATGCAATCGGATATTTCTGCGCACACGTCACACAAGCTCTAACAGACCATGATGTGTGGCAGCAGGACAGACTTTGACTTGTAAATATGTTGTTCTCAGAGATCAAAGGCAGCGTCTTCAGATGGACAGAGTAGCTCTTGCGTAGGGCTATTGAGTTTCATGAGGCAGGACACACACACAGTTAACTCCTAATTAGAAAGATGGCCCCGCAGAAGAGCCCTCTGATCAAAAGCTTGATTCAAAGATGGCCAGCATCTCCATGATTTAAATTTGCCCAGCATGCTTGACCATCAAAGGCGGAGCTGAATAAGACTCTCCAAGACAAAAGACGTTAACAACAACAGATGGAAAAAAACCAAGTGGACGCTGAGGGAGAGGGAGCACTTTGTTGTACAAAAAGAAATGGTTTTCTCTGATTAAAACAAAGCATAAGATGCTCTTGAAGATGCTTTGAAGAGCTTCAAATCTTATTCTGAGAAACACTACAAATACATTGATGTAAGCACCTGAATACATTGAAGGATATGTGTCATGTAACATGTATTTATATCAAGGCTCATGCTGCTGGTGTTTTTTTTTCCTTTTAAGGAATTTCAGCAGCATTTACAGGAAATCACTGAATTCCTTGAAAATTCAAGTTATTCAACACAAAGGAGCAGGTCTGCTCCATCCATTATAAATTAGTACTTTGTGTCATGCTCTCATTCATCAAAAAGCACATTTTTGCACCTCATTAATGTAAAAAAGGATCACATTTCTATTTGGAACAACCTACTCCTTCCCATCACCAAGAGATCAAGCTTCCCATGCCTCACATGTCCCACATGCATTTTAATGCTCCGTCCTATAGTCATTAGCTCTAACATATGGGAACACCCAACCATCTGTTTAATTCCTGCTGTAGCCTGAAAATCACATCCAGCATCTTGAGTATTCCTTTTGAAAATAAACATCATCATTTAGTTTTGACAGCACATAAACGGGGATTGATGCTCCTTAGTTCAGCTTAAGGGTCTTTTATGTTTTATAGTATTCGGTGCTGAGCCCTTGAAAGCTTTTTGGATGCGAGTCTCAAATTCAGCAGCCACCAGATGGCGACATCTCCATTTTCTTCATATTCACACTGTTGCCTACGTGCATGCACTCAAATGTACGTGCACGTGCGGATGTGTTGTCGGTTTCTACCTGACCCCTCACAGACATAATACACTTTAGACTATTTTCTGTCTCTACACTCTCTCTGTTTAAATAATAGATTGTCCATGGAGGGGCACCGTCATGCCAGGACAGAGCAAAACATCAGGATAAAAATATCACTTCAGGGCAACGTTCTTCGAAGCCAGGAGCTACATAAAGTATTTTTATAACACTGAAGAGTTCTTACAGTAAAAGTATTTGAGTGCTTCGATGGCACCGAATGTCACCAGCCGACGTGCATCATTTGATCCTTACAATACATACAGCATAGCTACTTCAAAACTGCCTCTTTACAGCTAGAATACACATAACAGGCTTATAAAGTACAGAGGTGTGTACTACTGTATTCTTGGTTTATACAGCTTATTATTAAACATTCTATAAATATATATATATATGGGATATGTAGTACTAAGCTGCTCCCATAACACATACAAATGTTCATGAAAGATATACAAAGATGGCAGAAAATTCATTAACTCAGTCAAGGGCAGAATAAAGATGTCCTTGACACCACAATTGCTCTGGAAACCAAGACAGAAAGAGGCAGAATGAAAACGACAAAAAGATCTAAGAAGCACATAGATAATATTGTCTAAATGAAATGAGTCTTTAGCTGGGAGCACACAATGTGACTGTCAAACACCAACTCCAGCCACAATAAATGACTTCTTCTCCTCTGTAGTGTCGCGCCTGCGTGGCAGAAATGTGTGCAAAATAGCACAGAAGGAGTTGCCACTTGGTGTAGTTGTGAGGGATGTCCGCTGTCACTTGAGCACTTCTCTTTTTTTTTTTTTTTTGATTTGTTGATTTGGGCAAAAATAGAGCTCGAGACAGACGAGCGTGTCACAGTAATTGTATGTCTGTGTTATTTGCACTTTCTGCAAACCAAAAAGCTGGAGGTAAAATAGCTGCAGCTTCAAATAGCCCTGCTGTTTATACAGATAGGAATATGATTATATAACCAATTATTTTAAAATGTTTTCTGTGGCAATTGCTGATCCAAACTTCCCTGAGCATATTTAGATATGGGGGAAAAATTGGAAAAACTTTTCTGTGACAGCCTAAACTTTTTTTATGATTCGCTCAAACTTAATGATTTGTTATTTGTTTCACATTTCATATAGGTGTCCTGCACAGTGACAGTAAATCTTACTATATAATGTCGTCTCAGCTTTGTGCACTAACAAAAATGAAACAAGTGACCATGGCTGTCAAGAAGAGTAAGTGGCAGAGGGGAAAAAAAGAGATTGATAAGGGCTGTAGGCTGACTGATAGTAAATCAGAGAAGGAAAGACACATGTTAACGCTAAGAGGAGGACTATAAAGGACAGGTTGCGAGTGAAAATTAGAAGAAAAGCAGTGAAAGAATGGAAAACACAAGAAGATTTATATTGGAAGAGGCAGAGTTATTAGGAACAATCTTACCCTTGCAGTGCTTTCTCCCCAAACCAGTCTCCTTTCCCGAGGCTGCGGAGGTAGACGGGCTCTCCATTGGGCAAGTCTTCCCTAGTCACATTAACCTGGCAAAAGCAGGGAAAGCAGGAGAGTTAAAGAGAAGAATGGTCTGACGTGGTGAAGATGGGATAAAAGTGTGATGGTAGGAAACAGAATGAGGACGTGTGGCGAGTAGGGGAGAGGGATAACGTTCGATTTACACATCACTTCAAGAAAGTGACATGTAAATGACTCTTCAAAATGACAAGCGAATGCCTCTTTTGCAAACGAGGGAGAAGCACCGGTGTGACAGATCTATCTGTGTGCGTGGGTAGTGTAGTGGAAAACAGGTAACCGTCATCACGGCGCGGGATCCGGGAGGCGTCGCTGACCACTTCATTAGCCAGGCGACATGTGAGTGATGGCACTCCGCTGTGCCACTCGACTTTACAAATCAAAGTGATGGCACTTGAGTGGATTTTAGAGGAAGTGAACGGAGGAGATCATTTCACCTAATGAAGGATCTTGTCTTCATCCATTAGGCAGTCCTGCATAGGTGTAGCGGCGCATCCAGCAACACACCGTGATCCTGTCTACACCGGAGTGACAGTGTAATTATTCGTGATCTAATATAATCATGTGGGGGCAGACATAAAAGCAAAGAGAGGAAGAAGAGGGGCTGAGAGGAGGTAAAAAGTGAAGGCCAAAAGGGAGGCTGCGTGATGCCGAAATCTGCTGGTATGTCCTCTAGACAAAGTGCACCGTCTGTGGTCTAGATAGAGACAAAGTGAGAGATGTGGAAATAACCAAGCAGAGAGCATTGATAAGGTCAGGAGTGTATGTGTGTGTGTGTGCGTTCATGTCTGCACCCACATATCCATGTGTCTGTGCAGTGTAGCTGTCCTGACCTTGTGAAGTAAGCTGTATCTGTTCTAGGCTAAAGAAGAGGAAACAAAAGACAGGAAGCATCATGTATCATCATCTTTTACACTGTCACCTCCATCCTGAATTTGTGAACTGCTGGAAAATGTTGTGAATATGTCTCTCTCACTTTGATTTCAAGAAGATTTTTTTACTTTACCAACAGCTTCTCATTTCCACATTTTCCACTTTGGATATCTTTTATAAACATTTGACCTTTTGTGAATTCATAATGAGGGAGAACACAAACAGGTGAAGGTTAAAAGCACCAGAGAGACACTACAGAGGAAGTACAGGAGAAAGGATGAGGAAGATGAAGATAACAATAAATTAGGGCACAATACAGGTACTGGAAAGCCAGACAAAAGTGTGCAAAGTCAGTGGGAGCCAGTGTTGATTACTGAAAGGTGAAATCAAAGTGACTCCATTCTCTTTTCTAGATGCTCCCATTGCTGCTGCACGAGATGATGAAAGAGGCAGCGCTTCTGTCTGTCTTCTCCATGTCGTGATGACTGATGACTGCCAGCCACCACCCCAGAAATACCACCCCTTTTTCCTTCAAAGATAGGTGTCTCTTTGCTCCATGTGCCACGGTGCTCTGCATTGTGATGTCAGCGCTGATTATTTTGGTGGTGAGCTAGAAGCACTCTCCTCACCTTTCCCTTACTGATGATGAAGAAGGTGTCTCCTCTGGCCCCCTGCCTGATGATGTACTCTCCATCTTCATAATGTGTCTGTCAGTAGAGAAGAGAAGACAAGAGAGAGAAAAAAAAAGAAGCGTTATTCAGGCGTTGTAATTATTTTGTCTTCGTCCTCATGCTGGGATTGAGACACTCTCAGCAGAGACAAGACGTACTCTTCAGAGGAGGTAAAGCTGGATTGATGCAGTGAGATAAATCACAATTAGATACTTTTTGCTGTTAAAACCATGTTATCTCAGGTGTTTTGGTGCCTTCCTCCCACTGCTTGCTTGGATATGCTCTGCAACCTTGGTTATGAATAAGCAGTTAAAGAAAATGAATGAATAAATAAATTCTAGTGCAACACATAGGAAGGCAAATCACAGCTTCTTCCTCAGGGGAAAAAAATAATACAGAATATCCATCGGTAAATTAATTTTCTATACCCTGTAATCCTATTGGAGGCTGTGGGTGCTGGAACGTATCCCAGCATGCACTGAATAGGCTGCGTTGTGGACAGGTCATCAGTCCAACACATATAGATACGGACCGTCACACTCACATTCATGCCTTGTGCAAATAACCTTGAGTGCTGAGTAAAAGATGGATTTGTTCCAAGGACAGTTTGTGTACATGTACGTCAGTAAAGTAACATGTAAGATGTGACATAACTTAATAAAATGTAAAAAAAAAAAAAAAACAACACAGGCACCTTGGAGGATATTGGATATCAAGGTACAGTCTGCTCTCGGGAGCTTTAGCACAAGAAGTAGTCACTGTCAAACTTTCATGAGGACCACAAGCTCACATCCGTCTTCTTCCATCAAAATACACTGAATGCTGCATTTTGAGGCCACAAGTCTGAGATGAAAGACAGAGCTCAGTATTTTCTGTTAGATCTGAAAAGTAGACTCCACACAGCGGCTGACAATTGCCAGCATGTTTTCCTCACGCCATCTCACACAGGAATGGTACATTTTCCTGCCTGCTGTTAAATGTATGCTGTAGGTGTGATGGGAAGTTCAGAATAGATACAAACTTTGTAGATCTGTCAAATCAAAAAACAATCACAGATCAACATGACCTACAGCAGAGGACAAGACACAGGGCGGCATGATGGATATAAGATCAAAAGAACTAAAAGCACATCTGCCAGGACATTATCCAGGTGTGCTGATGCTATAGACTGAACACTGTTGCCCTCTTGTGGTCAAATAGCAACATTATCATGTTAAACTATTCGCGCATAGGGATTTTTCAAAATTTTGTTTTTCAAAGAGGTTCTCCAATTTTGCCCAAAATGTGTTTATTTATCTCATGTGTAATTTCTTCTTTTGCCAGAACATCTATTGATCATCTTTGTTCCCATAACCTCTTGAGACCCTGCGTCCACATACATGGACATTACATTTTAGATTTTCTACAGTGGAGAGTTCATGTTTCTTAACAAAAAGCAGTCGTCCTCGTTTGTGGACACTATAACTAATCCTATTATCTTCCTTCTAGTGGTAGCAAAAGCACAATACATCAATTCATGTATTATTACTACTACTATTGCTACTCTCTGTTCAAAGATGATACTTAGTTTTTAGACTTATCAGGACTTAAGAATCCCAAAAAGCTAGGAGAAATTAAAAATGCATGGCAAACAAAAGCTCGAGTCTCAGGAGGTTACTGCTGGTACCAACATTTTGTTTTCCTCTGTCATACTATGACTTACAGAAAAAAAATATTTCACATCTTCCATATAGATTAAGTTACAAGACTTTTGGTCACAGAGTTGTGACGGTTGTTCAATAATAAGACTGCGGGTCAATACAGGTGTACAAGCTATCACCACACAGGCCTCTTTGTACATGCTGACAAATTGATTTTAGATTAGTTTTGCCAGAGCATATAGACAGAGCACGTCCTCACACCAACAAAGGCCATGATATTCCAAAGTTTGTGAAATTATTTGTTCCTTGCTTCCATTTTCCACAGTTCCCTTTAGCCATGCTTCCTCTATCTTAGTCTAACAGATTCAGCTGCTGACACTGTTCTGCTGGAGGAGGTATAGCTTGCTGCCTCCTTGTGCCAATTTACTTTCCTTCAAACCCTTCTGCTTCTCCGTGATGGAGTTGTCCTTCACTGTAAAAGCTGTTGTGTGTAAGGTCACAAATTTCTTATTTTAGTTTTCCTGCCCTTCAGTGTCAGAACAACTCACCCCCTGCTTCTCTTGAGCTGAACTGTTACCTGCTTTTCTTGTTGAAGCCGATAACGTAATAAATTTGCCCTTTTTGAACTGTAATAGTCCAAAAACGTAATAACTGGCCAATAACGTAATAAAAGTCCTGAAATGATAACGTAATAACTTTTGGCTAATAATGTAATAATTTATTATGTTATTGGCTCAGTTATTACATTTGCAAAGTTTTTTTCTTTTACCAGGGCAATAACATAATAAGCAGCCAATAACGTAATGAATTGTTACGTTATTAGCCAAAAGTTATGACATTATCGGCTCAGGACTTCTATTACATTATTGGCCAGTTATTACGTTTTTGGCCTATTACATTTCAAAAAGGGCAAATTTATTACGTTATCAGCTCTTATTACGTTATCAGCTTCAACAAGGATTATTGGTGTTTACCCACTTACAGAAATTTCATAATATGTTTTACTTTGGTATATCCCATGTTATACATATGGTATGGCATGGAATAAATTGCACATATGTTGGGTGCAATGGTTAAAGTCATAATAACTATGCAATGCCACTTCTAATCAAAATGTGAGAGCAATGTAGGAGTCACTACCAAGAGGTTTCAAGGCTGTCTGTGAATAAGTGATTCACAGTGGTTCTATATCTATGTGGATTCAGCCTGAACATGAATCTGTTGTTTTGATTGATATCGTCCATTTCCACAAAACTCAAACAATAATGAAAAATAAAGCAGTGGAGTCCACACAAAAATCTAAACTGTTCTTCTTATATGTTATCCTCTGAGAAGACAAGGTGCTGAAAGCTATGGTGCAGGTCAAAATGGATACCACTCTACAACAGTAAATAAAATACATTACAATGGGCCTCGGCTTACTTAGATTGTTTGACCCCCTGTGAAAGCTGAAATGGCCTCTGATAGGAGTGTGCTGAATTGCTGAATAGCTTTGCGAAATTAAATGTCCCGCAGTAGATGGACCATTTCATTCAGCATCACCACAATGAGCAACAATGGAAATCCCAACTGTGCATCTCTTGTTCCACTGAATCCTGTAGAAAACCTTTATCTGCCTTCATCCGGTGCATATTATCAGAAATATGCCATCATTCCCATCCTCACTCCTGTCTATTATCACTAAAGGAGGTGAAGGTACAGAAATCGACACAGATGTATAGTGTGGGCAGGTGATGCCAAGCTGAGCTGCTTTGTGACTTCTGCAGCACAAAGCTGAAGATGTCACAACGCATCACTTACCTCCTCAAGGACGTCAGCGAGCTTGCTGAGAATATCTTCCTGCAGGCCGTGGAACGTAGGGACGCTGCAGGAGAAGGAAAACACACAGGAACACACAGGTTCATACACATAATTAATATTATTATTAATGAAGTGTTCTGTGTTTAGTGTAAATGCTTTTCATCATATGTGAATAAGAATACATATGATCCTCCATGAAACAGTGTCCACAAACGGTGATATTATGAAACAAGTGACGGATAATTTGATATTCTGCTGTCATTTTGATAATTTAAATGAATAAAAAAAACAGATTAGTTACAGGGAAAATGAGATTTTCACATGTAAAATCATAAAATTAGAATCGGGGCTTCCTGATTGGTTGGCAATAATATTCCAATTTGTCCACCACTGGCCAACCTGAAAAATCTCAACATTGAATCTGTCAGTCCTACACTTGTTGGTGAGAAAGTACTTATCAGAATGAGACTGTATAAATGTGACCCATATGTACATGCTGCCCAAGACATAGGAAAGTTAAACTTCAGTTTGCCGATGAACAAACAATCAAAGACAGACTTGTTTGCCCACAGTAACAGCGGACATGTTTAATGGTGTCTGAAAAATATTCTTTACTGCAGAAGAACCTGATTTTAACTGTAAAGCACACGTGTGGAGCTGTGGTGTGTGGCTGTCTCACTGCGTCGGGGACCGGGCAGCTTGGAGTCATGAATTCAAATGATCACAGAGAGCTTGTATGATGTGAGGCCAAGTGTCCGAAAGTTGAAGTTGAACTGAAAATGATTCTAAGCAAATCCACCAAGGAATGTAATAAAAAGGAGGAATGGAGGGTTATGTAATGGCATAGTCAAAAGCCAGACTTGAAAGCGCATGCACGAAAACTCTCAAACATGTTGCAACTGAAGGCACCATGTATGAAAGAGCGATCAAAAATTTTAGCAAGTTGATGTCAGAGACTGGTGGACAATTTTACAGAACCCTACACTAATGGCGCATTTCAACTGGTGCCGCCTCGCCCCGGATCGGCTCGCCTTGGTTGCATTTCCATTGCAGAGGATAGTCCCTCCTCCGTGTAGCTGATCATCAGATGAACGTTGATGAAGCAATCTTCAGACTCCTACTGTTGTGGCGTTTGAAGATTGTTTCAGCTGAGAAATGAGTCATTTATATTTCAAATATGTTGTTAATTCATCAAGTTAGAGCCTGAGTAAAAACCTGTTTTTGGACGCTCAGAGCTTGTTTTTTTCTACGTTTCAACATTTTTAAATCTTAACGTTGCACGAAAGCACTGTTATTGTACATTAAACCAATCTATTTAGTGGTTTTCCCCACATAGTAGTAACCATACATATTAATATATGTATAGTATAATATATACAGCAGGCACAATAATATTTTAGTACCTGCTCGTACCTGACCGGGAACTTTTTCTGGAACTGCAGGAGAGGTGGTACGAAAAACTGTACCTGGTACCAAGCTCTAGGTACTTTTTTCGCCAGGGGAAACCTGCCAAAACCAAGGCAAGGTGGGGCGAGACGGCGCCAGTGGAAATGCACCTTTAAGTAATTTCAATAAAAGCGCCAATACCAGCTTCTGAGGTGTGATTACCACTGCAATAATTTAGTTTTTTAAAGCCATTTAATCTTGTGGTACTGTTCAAATGTAACACCCTCATCTGTAAGTAGTGTGGTAAATGTTTGCTTTTCCAAATACGTCAAAAAAAGTAAACAATTTCCAGTGTTACTGTTTATATGACTGTATGTGCTGGTTTTATAATATAGGCAGCACTTGAAAATTGATGTTTTTTCCTATGGGAGCTGACTTGTATGCTGCATTAACATAACATACAGTATGTGTACATAAATATTTCATCATAAACAGTGTGTAGTTACACAGCAGGGCATTAGATCCTGAGGTTGAATGCAGCAGAATGAGGTTGTAATGTTTGTTCCGGTGTTTTCTGGCAGCCTGAATAAACACTATCCGCCTGTTATCAAGCCTACTAAATAAAACTGGCCTAATGTTTATCAAGGAGGAGAGAAAATAACCCGTGTTGGTGAACAAAGGACTTATCTCCCCATATCATCTCTCTCTCTCTCTGTTTCTCCATCTCCCTCTCCCCCCTCATTTTCCATGCTTTATTACAGTAATCTAAACCATCTTGTCTCGGCCTCCAACCCGGGCCCTGGCCACTGTGCAGATGTGTGTGCTGTTGCTTCCTCAGCTGAGGCCCTGGTTAACCAGCGAGGCAGTGAACAGGTGACCCTACTCTACATGGAACATATTGAGTTTTAATCCCTTCGAGCTGCGGGGCCGCACACACAAACAAAAAGCCTCTGTTGTGGTAAATCTCTGATTCACCAGCTTAATTGTGTTACAGTTAAGTAATTCTACAGCGCCAACGGGTAGTGCGCTTTTATTAATGTCGTCTTTGCGATTATTTCAAACGTCCTCGCATTTGTACGCTCATGGTGCCGTACAACTATAAAGACATGTTTCCAGTTTTCATTTACAAATACACATAAGTACTTCTTTGATGAAGTTCAATAATGCTCATTCTCCATGCTGTTCTGCAGATCACTGGGCAGATGTTTGTCTGATTTTAACATTTACCTTGTAGCTATACTTTTTATTGAAGTGGAAGGGAATAGAGAGTAGAGTAAAAACCTTACAAAATTATATAACCGTATTTTCCAGACTATTGAGCGCACCTGTCTATAAGCCGCTATTGAATTTATTCGAACAGTTTCATGTGGTCCACTCTGACCGGGTCTGATATGGTGAGGCAAAATGTATCGGCGGCACGGAGCTTGCTAGCCTGTAAAAAGCTAACGAGCTTCGTGCCGCCGATACATGA
>OOFC01042153.1:0-10764 GCA_900323345.1 Pseudochromis fuscus | reverse complement strand
CCTTAGTGAGTGTGGAAGCTAGCTGTTAGCATTAGCAGCGTTAGCCGCGGTTTTGGTGCATGCCATCAGCCTGTTATAATTTTTATATTGGACACTGGCAGTTTAGATTGTTATGTTATATTAACGAGGCTTGACAACCGAGCTTCATCGTACATAACGTTTTAATCTCGTCAACACCACAACAACTGTTACCATGACAACCTTCTGTTTATACGCGTTTAACTACGGGTACCGGCAAGTGCAAAAGCCTAATACATCACAGTTAAGTTATCTGAGCAGTTCATGTTCATTTCTGTTAAGGCAAAGAAAGTGAAATCAGGACACAATAATACTTACCCTGCCATACAGGTGCAGTTTGCAGTGTGTATATAGTCCTCCACTTTGTTGATAATGCACCAGAGTAGCTTGACAAGCCTTTGCTAGCCGCCACACTTCCGTTGCCACAATGCGCGCATACTTCTTTGTTTACTCACAGTAAATGGGTCTATTAGCTAATTAAGCTAACATTAGCTCCATCATTTGGTTGAAAATGGCATCTCTGTCTGTTGTAATTATGTGGTTAATGGGATTATGATGAACAAAAAAATGTGTTTAGATCTTTTTGTAGAAAAACACATTTGAGCAAAAGAGCAGGATTGTGCTTTACTGCTTATATTTATATTTTATAAGTGAAATGGCTTCAAGAATAAAGTCTAACAGAACATGGACTAATGCTGTGTTGAGGTTTTATTGAAGTGTAAAGCTTTTAGTAGAGGACAGAGCTGCTGACACTACACAAAACCCCAAAACTACTCAAGAAAACAGCAGGTATATCTTATAAAGTGACTTTTTTAATACTAAACTGAGCTATTTCCTGTTGTAAAATATCAGACCTGTCAATCAAACTAACCACATCCCGAAATATTCCTCTTTAAAGCCTAACATCTACTTAATGATGATGTTTTCTTCAGGTGAACCATCAGGTCACTAATAAAAAGGTGACTTTAGATCATGACATCAGAAGTTTTTGAGCCCCAGTTGTTATTATTAATTAGAGCATCAGGTTTAATTTAACTAGCTTCAGATCGCGACTTAAGTTACAACATCACAGGATCATTAGCGAAACCAAGCAATAAATTACCACTGAATGCTTTCACCTCTGCAGTTCCCACATCCATCGTGAGGTGGTCTAAATGATTCTGTTTGAACAGCTTCAAACGCACACACACTCACTGTGGCTGTCCTGAATCACTCGTAACAAAAATGTTTTGAGGTGAAGGGTCAACTGAGACATCACATGAAACTCTGCCTCATTTGAACTATCATCAGAGAGTTACTTGCTGGAAGCTCTTGGGGAATAACTCATGTCCTACACACTCCAGGCAGGTCTTCTGAAACTCAGATCTACAGTAACCATCAGTGTGTTGTCACCTGAGCACATGGCTGCTTCTGATGCACCCTCGACTCTTGCCAACACTGTGTGTAGCATCTCATTTTTCATCAGTTGCTTCAAGTAATATTTACTCATCAGCCTTTTGGATCTGCCTCCAGGGGTTTTCTTTACCACGCTCTCCTCACTGAACTTGTGAACTTGCATGACCCGGGCATCTCATGTCACAGCATCTCAGGTGGATTTAGGCCAAGACTTCAACGTCATCTAAACCACTAAATACCTCCTCCCAGAGCATCTCCTAGTGGATTTTCTTGACTATGAAGGAGCATGGTCTTAGTCTTGCTTTACTTTTTAGAGCAGTTATTTAGTTTGAGAGTCCTCATGTATCCCTTAACCTCCTTCGTGCAGTGATGACCACATTGTGTTGAGGTGACAGAATCCAGCATCTTCTTCTGTCATTTGTTATCCAGCTATTTGCATCATAAGTACAACCTAATGCAACACAATCAGAATCTATCGTCACTCTACCTTCATGATAAGCATGTCTTAAGTCTTAAGGACCAGGCCCTGAGCCTCACACGGCCTGGACTGTTTGGCTGTGATGCTTGACTGACATAAAGCATGGACTGTATAGTCATAGACCAGTGGTACTCAAACCTGGTCCTCGAGAGCCGCTATCCTGCATGTTTCAGATGTTTCCCTCTTCCAACACCTGATTCAAATGACCTGCTCATTATCAAGCTCTGCAGAAGCCTGATAACGATCATTTGAATCAGGTGTTGGAAGAGGGACACATCTAAAAACATGCAGGATAGCGGCCCTCGAGGACCAGGATTGGACATCCCTGACATAGACGAAGCAACTGGGTTTCAAAGATGAGGTCAAACGGTGTAATACCCCCAATGGCCACTAGATGCTGGCTCCAAAAAACTCTGGCTCCAATTCCAAAATGATTGAATAAGTCACTTTTAATCACAAAATACGCAGTCAACACACTTCTTCCACAAGTCATTCACATTTCATTAGACAGTCCACAACCCAATGGTGGACGTCAAATTAGCTGTAACCATTCTATATGGAGTGTATGGTGGGGGTCTCCAACCTTTTTTGCACCATGGACCGGTTAAATGGCAGCATTATTGTTACGGACCGGTCTTCAAGGTGTTGCAGATAAACACAGTAAAAATAAAACAGAAGCTCTTCAAAGACGTTTGTTTTTTTACTAATTATTGCTAGCTAGCGGACTTATTTTCTGGGTATCTGATTCGTTATACGTCGTATCACATGACCAAGACAAGCATACTGAAGGATCACGAGCCACAGGTGGAAGTTGGAGAGAGTTTTTCAAAATAAAACGTCTTTCAGACTAATAATCAATACAACGGAAACTAGATAAATTGTTTATTCTTTCTGAGCGGCTCAGGAACAATTGCCTCATGAACCGGTACCGGGCCCCGGCCTGGTGGTTGGGGACCACTGGTCTATGGTATAAAGACATAATGTGATTCAAACATGTAATTTCTGGACTGTAATGACTCTGTCCCACTTTACTCTGACAGTGGGTTCCCTCACATCCTCAGACTGGTCCAGGTCCTGTTTGAGTTCTGTTGAAGGTTCTCCCCGCCCACCCCCACGTAGCTGCCATTTCTCTTCAGTGTTGTGTTTTTTACTGATGGATGCCCAATGACATCAGATGCAGCAGTGAAGGTTCTCACAATCTTATACATTTTTTTTATTCTTTTGCAAGTTTTAATGTTTTGCTTGTGGCTCTTTGTGATAGTCTATTTTTGTTTTATTCATTATTTGTCTCAGTGGACTGTTAGAGCCCCAAACTTTTCACTATGACTTTATAACCTTCCCCAAACTGATGCAGTCTTACCTGGGGTCATCTTAAGTCAGCTTAGATCATGTTTTCCTTTGAACTGCATCACAAACACACAAGTCACTGCTCTAAAAAAAAACATCACTACTTGTTTGAATTTGATGCACAAGTGGGAATAATTTTATTTGTGATTAATATTAAAGCTATTAACTCTAAATATACAACAGGATGACTAATCAAGACAACAGGATAAAGACAATGTTGCAGAAATGTAGAAAATTCATATTACCTGAGATATTTATTGTAACTAAAACAATGGTTATAGTTTGGTGGAGATCAGGAAAAGTAAAATTAACCTACCACGGTAAACTCATGTCACTGCATCTAGACTGTAGATGTAATATTCTGAAATAAAGTCTCCCAGCCAACATTTCTGCAAGTATATAATTAAAATCCTCCAAGCATTCAAAGGAAAAAATGTCAATCACAGCAGCTTTATATAACATTTTGATTCCTGTCAGGTTTGATTTGCTGATCTTCCAGACTAGTGTGATCCAGCCTCCCTTCCTCCTCCTCCTCCTCCTCTTCCTCTTCCTGATCTGCCACAGACATCAACATGACAACCACTTAAACTATAACCTATTCTGCCTCCACCAGGGAGGATACAGGCAGGTCACACCCAGGTGATAAGTCTGAGTGGTGCACCTGATTCTCTTTTCGTTTTTCTGCCTGTGTGCACTTCACATTTACTGACCTTCCCAGTCCATCCCTCCTCGCCTCAGAGTCTACTTTACAAATCCAGCATTGGGGGGGGACCACAATGTCTGACCAAGGTCGGAAATACTGCAACACAAAAACCTCACGGTAACTGTCTGGCTGTACGAACCAGTGATCATCACCTCAGTGGTTAGATCCTCTGACAGCACCATCAGCTTCATAGTTTTTGAATGTTTCTCAGCAGCTAGATATCAGATTGACGGGAATAATTAACCAATCAATTAGGGCTGCAACGATTATTCGACATAATCGGTTACGTCGATTATAAAAATTCTTCAATGTGGAAATTCAAGAGTCGATGCCTCATATTATTGTTTTTGTCATTGGTAAAATCAAATACCAGCCAGGAAAAAGTCATCTGTACTTGCAGTTTCCTACAGGAACTGGTGGGGGCAATATCGCTCCCACTATTGACGTTATTCACAGAAACAGGAAGAAGAAGGAGTAGAAACACGACAGCGACAGGCACCAGAACCAACCAATAAAGAGGGAAGATGCAAAACAGCTCGGAGTTTTGATTTTTACGTTTTTTTTGGGAAGGCTGAATAGCACGTTGGTCCTCTCCATGGGAAATGTGAGTACACAAAAACCAAGACGGACACTCGACCGACACAAAGTATTACGCACACTCTGCAGGAAGGAGTCTTCTCCGAAGCACTTCCTGTTTAAAATACCACATTAACGGGAAGTTAGTCTGGGATTCTGCTAGCAGTTAAGCTAACCTGTCGCCCAGCTTGCGACAAACCACCCTTGTGCAAATTTTTATTGTTTGACAGCGCTATTTATTACTGCACCTTAACAAGCATTAGTTATCCAATTATTCAATTAATCGCTGGAATACTCAATAGATTATTACTAAAACACTCGTTAGCGGCAGCCCCTATTTATTATAGGAAAAGCTCATGCAGGTCCACACACGTATGCCTCTGTGTGAGTGTGTATCCAACCATTATTTGTCTTTGCACCTCTGAGTGTGCGCCTGATGTCTGTGAGAGAATGACGGCTCCACTGGGACTCTGTGTTTTTCTCTCTATCTTTTTAACAATTCATCCTTTCCCCCCCTAAAGATTGCCGTGCCAAGTCAGCTGGCTATTCCCCCTCCATCGCGGGTGGCGGATGGAGGCACTTTGACTGAAGAACGGGTGTAAAATGTATTGCTGCTCAGCGTCTCTCCGCGGATCCCCGGGGGAAATGCAGGCGCTGAACTCCCCCTCACCTCGCTCGGTTACATCTGTAGGATATAGGAAGCAGGGGGGAGGCAGCGGCGCGGTGGGTTTGGGCGGTTTGGGTGCAGGGTTGGCAAGCGCAACAAATACAGTCATGACGCAGGTAGTGGCTGCTTGGAATGATAATGCTATTATTATGATTTTGAGGGAATGTCTTCATAAATGTCTGCTCTATGGGGAGGCAGAGAGGAGGCGCAGGGGCCCTTTTGGCGGACGAGCTCTTTCCACCATGAATAAATTCATGTCCACTCCTGTGTGCTGTTGCAGCCTCTGTTTGCTCATCTCGTATGCAGCTGGTTCTGCGGCCCGTCCCATGAGATGAAAGTTTGTAAACATGAATAATAATTAGGCACAGGTCGACAGGCAGGTAATCTGCATGTGGCTTCCAGAGGCGGACTCGCCCAGTATGCAGCCAGTTGGGTGGCCTTTCATTAGCATTTTATTTGCACAGAGACGCAGGTAATGTTTGATCTCTTATCAAGGCAAACAGAGGAGATGTAATTTCTAATTGCTTTTAAAGGAGATTAGACCTTAAATAAAGAGGGGAATGGCTGGCAAATAGATTCCATGACATCTGGGCATCCTTGATTTGTGACCAGACATTTATGTTCAGTCACATACACATCTCAACACACCACACAAGTTTTATACCTGTTTGAGTTTAACTCTTTACCACCTCTAAGTTTCCACCTGCAGTTTTTATGCTTATTTTGATTTCAGACTCAAATTTAAATTGTAAAGTTCAAACATTCACGTGCAGTTGCAGTGTTTTTGTTCCCTAAAACTCTAAACTCAAGCTACGTTTTTGTGTTTTTCTGCTATTCTTGCTTCATCGTCACTGTTACTACACTCTTACAACACATAGTAAATCACCCACTTTGCCGACGTCTGGGAGAGGCGCTGGTGAAATTACCGTAATGACACCGTATTCTCTGTAAAGTGCAACGTCTCAGCTCTCAGAAACCATTGGAATTTTTCCGATTGCGCAAACCGTGACGCAATACTGTAATCCAAAGACGCATGCGCAGACGTAGCACCGACGCTACGTTCTGGGGTAAAGATATTGGCCATTTCTCAATTCAAAGTACGCAAACTTGTACTCGTGTACTTGGTGAGAATGTACCTGCAAGTCGGACTCTGAAGTACGGACTTGCGGGAAGGCGAGAACGCACCGAAGCTAAAGTGCAATTGAAATGTCAGCGTACTTGTTGACGTCACATCTCTGCTCACTGTAGAGGTGCGGGTATTTCATGCATTCTCGGGCAGATGTGTACTTTGAATTGGAACAGTACTAGGTCTCCGACTGATGATGTTTCACGAGTACGCAAGAACGTAAGTACGGACAAGTACGCATATTGAAAAACGGCCATTGAGTCCGTCTTATCAGTGGGATGTATACACACAGCAAGTCTATGCAGCGTAGGTTGTGCGGTAAACCAAAGGAGTTCTCATTTGGTTTTAATGTTCAAATGTGTGAACTGAATAAGAGCAAAGACTGGGAGCAGGCAGGCAAACATCTGGGAGTGTGTGTGTGTGTGTGTGTGTGTTGAGGGGGGGTTTGCCTAAATTGAAACTCACGGGTTTTAAAGATTTGATAGAAAGTCTCTGGTGGCACAAGGTTTCTGACTTGTGAATATAATGACAGGATGCTAATGATTAATTAAGAGGCTGATTTTCATCATTACTGTGGCGAGAGAGAGAGGTTTGATCTTGAGGTGACTTTGGAGCAGGAAGAGAAATTGAAGCTTTTGCTATTCTGCAGCCATACCTTCTCCTGGCACTAACAAGCCCCTGACAGCAAACAAATCTTTGACAAGTCCCCCTCATTGCCCGGCCCCTTTTATAGATAGTCTTAAGACTTTAATCCGGATCCAGTGACAGACTCATCCTCAGTCAATAGGGTAAAGAGAAGCTCATGCGAGGGATGTGTGCACTTGTCCAAAGGCTGGTTCAAGCGTACATGCTCCGAATCTTAAACTGGAGCTCACCTCAGATGAAGGGTATTGAAGGAGGGATTGACATATGTTTGGTGAATAAGCCCACACTTTCCTTTCAGTTTAATCAAACTACTTCTTCATTTGTGCTTCTTCTGCTGCGTTTCACACTTTAAAAATAACCACTGACCTCATGAGATGGTAACATTATGTCAAATATGCTTTTAATTTTAGATTTACATCAACAATCAGCATTTAATTAATCTGCTGTGTCCAACTTTGTCCACTCCAACCTTGTAGCTCCTCACATGTGAGTTTTTTGATCTTCACGAACATACATTGCCGTGTGTGTGTGTGTGTGTGTGTGTGTGTGTGTGGTATCTCTGTTCTGTCAGCGGTGATCCATGCACAGTCACATTTCAGAGCTTTAAGCAGGAGTGTGTGAGAGGATCTGCTGGTTATAACTATGTGCCCTGCAGGTCCCAATCTGTCTTTGTTAGGCCCGCTGCGCGTCCTATCGCACCTGCCTCGGCTAAGACTGATCACCACCATCTTCACCAGCATGTGCAGCCGCTGCTAATATAACAATTCGTATTGCACTTTGTAATTGTCACAAGTGGCACATTAACTCTGTCCCTTGTGTGTAGCGACACATCACCCTCCACAAAATGTGCTGAAATCACAATAATGAACCTGATTTTCTTATACAATCCGATATGATATGATAATATATAAGAGTTCGGTACCAAAGTAGATTTACTCTGGTACTGGACATCAGTTCAAATTTAATGTACAAAATCTGTAATTTTACAAGATTGTTTCAGTTTGTTTTGTGTAGAATACAACCAAAATATTAATACAATGACAAATATACACTGTGAATATGTCCAATTTATGTTATATGTCTAAAAAAGTAAGTGCATTTGCAAATACATTTGACACAATGATCATAAAATTAAAAACTTGCTCTAATTTGACCTGGATTTGTTTATTATTTGACAGATATCTTACATAATTATAAAGTTTTCAGAACAAAAACATTACATAATTATAAAAAACTAAATTTAATAGATTGGACTTGTGTAAATGTCATTAAACATCAAAATGCTTAAAATGACACATGTAAAATTAAAGATACAAACACTACTTTAACCTTTTAATTCCAAGCATGTGGTCGGTGACAGGTCTGCACATGTGTCTTTAAATTACCGTAATTATGTCACGGTTTGTGCAATCAGAAAAATTCCAACGGTTCCTGAGAGCTGAGATATTGCACTTTATAGTGAATATGGTGTCATTATGGTAATTTCACCAGCGCGTTGCTCAGAAGTCAGCAAAACAGCTGATTTACTAAATACTACATGTTGTAAGAGTGTAATAATAGTGACGATGAAACACGAATAGCAGAAAAACAGATTTTGATTTTAGAGTTTTAGTGACAAAAAAAACACTGCAACTGCACATGAATGTTAGATTTTCCATGTTAAATTTGAATGTGAAATCAAACTGAGGATAAAAAGTCCAGGTGGAAATCTGGAGGCTCAGGCGTTAATAATGTAAAATCACTGTTACTGTTACTTTATACAATCCACTGCTTCTTTATATTATCCAGAGACCCAGCCAATGAAATTGTGTCCTCAGTAGTGGACATTTAGCTCTTTTGTTACAGTGAAATGATCCTACAGTCGTCATCCTGTAAAATTAGAAATATAAATTTAAAGAAATATAAATTGCAACATGTTAAAGCTGAAATAAGCCTCAAATCACACAGACAGGAAACTGTAAAACCCTTTCTCTCTACTGGGTCTGAGGAGGATATCACAGTTTCAGTGTCTGACTTCATGATGCATAGTGTCTTTATTTATAGAAATAGCATTTTTCTGTTAAACTGAACAATCACTTCCTCAATACTTTCTCCATCACTAATCATGAGACGTGTGCACTCGTCCAAAGGATGATTCAAGCGTTCGTGTCCTGAATCTTAAACAGCGAAACGTTTTAAAAATCATATTCTCTCTATAGAATCAATCATTTTGACAAATGAAAGGATCATTCTGTCAAATGAAAACATTATCTCTTTCGACACTGACTCGGAAAAAGACTTTTAGCATATCATCGAGACATTTAGACAATCTTTTTTAAACAAGGAAGTTTGAAAAGTTTCTCATCAAAGCTGGAGTCACAAAGTTTTCTCATAAAACTGCAGTGATTTGTCCAAGGCTGTGTTATTTATTTCGTTAAAAGGTTGAATTGAATGAATCAGTTAAATCGAGATGAATCATACACCAGCTGCCCCTCATTGTTTAAACATAAAGCACCTCTCTATTGACTTCTGGTTAACTTTATCAGGATGTCAATAGTCATTATCGCTTAGCTTGTCTTGATGATCCTCTGAGCTGTAAAATCAATTAAGCATAATCCAATCCTTTTCTGCAGGTCAAAAGTTCAAACTGTGATGATTCACTGTACACCCTGCTTATAAATGCAACTCTCTCATACATTTCCAGTAGGGCTGCAGGTATTATTACATTTCCTGAGCACCCTCAAAAAATAAATCTAATTTGCTAAATAATGGCATCGTTTCACCTGTTTCTCAGTGGGAGAGTACAGGTCACGCAATGCTAATCACAAGGCTAATAACGGTGGATACAGTTGTAAGCGGGAGCTCCACAGAATGGCAATGACCAGCGCGGACGAGCCGACCAAAGCATGCAGCGCCGAGTGTTCGGGTTAAAGGTGGCCGACGTGACCCGGCTCGCTTTAGCAGCTCACGTTGGATAATTGTGAATTTCCATATCCAAGGACAGACTTTCCCCACACACTCCACTTCCTCTGCAATGGAAACATCTTCAGGTTATTACTCAGTAAGCTCTGTGAGTGACTCCATCTTTCCTCGCCTGATTACATGATAAAATACAAGAGAGAACAAAAAAAAAATCCTGTACAGAAACACAACAGTGAAGTAGTAATAATCCCCTTATTTCCCCCAGCAAATCCAATTTTAACAGCATATTGTGTCTGGATAGGTGCTCATCCTTGACTGAATTTGATGGAAACCCGCAATAATATGTGGGCATGCGTGCCTGAGATAATGCAAAGTGACATTGCGATGAGTGGCTTTGTTTTCCACATTTCTCTCCTGATATAATTTAATGACCCGTTGCAGAGTTAGAAATCGATGTGTTTAAGAGAAAAACAGGTCGCGATAATTACGTGGACAAATCTGTAAATCAATAACACGCTGTAGCGCTAAGAAATATAAAATCAAAAACAAATGCATGTCGGCTGTTTGAATAATCAACACACTGTAGCTTTCATGGAGGGGGGGGGGTTGAGAAGCTGTAGGTTATTGAGGAACCGTCCCCGCTGCAGCCCTGGCCTAAGACCTCCACGTCTTTGGATCAGAGTACACTAATTTGATTTCACGGCATGCCGTTGAAGATGCATTAATCTTTCCCAGACCATCGCATGCCCCTGAGCAGCTGGAGAAAGAGGGAGAGTGAGACACAGAGAGGGAAGTGGGGTCGGAGCGACGTGCCTCCCATGCTAACAATGTTCTCTTGCCAACAGAAGCGCATCCCTCCAGGCAGGCTGTGTAAACAGTGCACACCATCTCTAAATCACATTCACACC
>OOFC01042150.1:0-16273 GCA_900323345.1 Pseudochromis fuscus | reverse complement strand
AGATACAAATGTGTGTTGTAAAATGATTGTGTTATCTGATACAAATAAAGAAGAACTGATTAGGCTACAATCTAAATTGTGTTTGAATAAAGCATGAGGTGCATATATATCATCCAGAGCAAAATGGATGGAAGACAGTGAGAAAAACAGTTTCTATTTCAGTAGGTTAGAAAAAACAAGACAAAGGAGAAATGCAGTCACCACTCTCAGTGTTGATAATAAAACTGTCGTCAATCCAAAAGAAACAGCAAATGAAATATTTAGATTCAGTTTTTCTGGGGTGATGTTGGAGGATTGCTCTTTGAAGCAGTGAAAGAATGTTTCAATCCACTGCTAACAACAATGAAGTAAGGTACAATCACATTAATACCAAACCAAACAAGGATAAAACCTTTGATAACTTGAGGCCAATTACACTCCTTAATGTCGATTACAACCTTTTTGCTCATGCATTGACCAGTAGACTTAAGAGTGGCTTGAATAAAATTATTAGTAAAACACAATCTGTTTTCAAAACCGATTAATCGAAAAAAGAAAAATCCTAATTCTTCTCAAAGTCACTGACGAATAAAAAATAATAGAACTGCCAAGTTATTTTTTTAAATGTGCAAGTTAAATACTGAGTGAAAACAAGACAATGTTGGGTAAAAAAACAACACCATTTTGTGTAGAAACAGTCCATCTTACTGGGTTAAATTACCCAAACACACAGTCCAATATTGACCCAGTTCTGGGAAAAACTTTGTGTGTATGTGTGTGTGTGTGTGTGTGTGTGTGTGTGTGTGTACAGTGTGACACACAAAAAACGGGAATCTTTTAACAATCCACTAAAACCAAGAGTGATGGAAGAGTCATTGAAACCTTAAAAGATTTAAGAAGCAGTCAGTCAGTCAGTCATCTTCTACACCTGCTTCTCCACACTTGGGTCACAGGGGTCTGCTGGAGCCTATCCCAGCTGTCATCGAGCAGGAGGCGGGGTCACCCTGGACAGCCCTATCACAGGGCTAACACAGAGACAAACAACCATTCACACTCCCACTCACACCTACAGTCAATTTAGTTTGATCAGTTCACCTAACAAGCAGGTCTTTGGACTGTGGGAGGAAACCAGAGTACCCGGAGAAAACCCACCATGCACAGGGAGGACATGCAAACTCCACACAGAAAGGCCAGAGCTGAGATTTGAACCCCGAACCTTCTTGCTGTGAGGCACAAGTGCTAACCACTGCACCACTGTGCCGCCCCATTTAAGAAATAATGATGGAGTTTTCATTTTTGTCTCGCAGTGGTGCCACTTGCACATGTTTGCTAATACGCACTTCAAAAATTCCCGTTTTTTTGGGTCACCCTGTACATAAAGTTTATATTTGAGGCAGAGCGCCTGCGCCGGTCCAGGAGGTGGCGGCAGAGCGCCGGTTAGCGCTGTGTTAGCTCCTTAGTTAGTCAGTAGAAGAAGGGCGTTTTCCGGGATAAACAAGGACATGTGTTGAGTAACTCTCCTTGTGGATGTTGCTGTGTCTCTGGCTTTAAACACCGTTATGTCAGTCAGTGTTTTCAGGGTTAAAGAGCAGAGTTAGGAGTTTGTAGAAACTGATAGAAACTGTTTGCGAGCTTCACTTTCATCATGGCGGCCTCCGCTCACGTCTCCACAGTCCGCTCTCTGTACAAGAGGATCCTGGTCCTGCACCGGTTCCTGCCCATAGACCTCCGAGCCCTGGGAGACCAGTACGTGAAAGACGAGTTCAGAAGACATAAAGGAGCAGGACCTGAGGAGGTGAAGAGCTTCATGACAGAGTGGCAGGTAAACCATTACACCAGTGGTTACTGTACTGAGGTACATGTATCTGTACTAAAGTAAATATGGTTGTCTGCACTTTTCACTTTTACTCCACCACCTGTAAAAATAAATAACTTTGCTTTTTACTCCAGTACATTTCTACAGCTGCGTTACAGCTACATGTTACAGTCAGACTGCTAATTATTTGTTACTTGTAGTTTTTATTTCATTACGTAATCAGTAGTGAAAGTGAAATCAATACGCTGAACCAATCAGAGCAGGCAGATGACATTAGACCCGCCTGCTATGTATGTACAGCTAAATAATACATTTTGAAGACATTATCATTGTCTTTGTGAGTTTGCTGTGCGGTGTGTAACTCTGCACCACACTCCTAAAAACATTGGATTTATAGAAGTCGTGCAAGTGTGAGCAATGTGATTGATAACACAACAATAACCTTTTAAATAACTGATGTCAACTTTACCTATTACCTGGAGTATTTGTAATTACAATGGCAGCCTGGGACATTATACACTAAACTAAATGTACATGCAGTTGACTGTTAATGAAGTTAGACCACAGCATCAGGGAGTGTGCTTGTGAAATACTCTGATACTTCAAGTACATTGTGTAGAAAATAATATATTTTTACTGAAGTAAAAAGGTGGATGTGAACTTTCACTGAAGTACATATTTAAATTCCTTTTTGCATTTTTACTCAAGTAAAGTGTTTGAGTACTTTCTCCATCACTGCACCAACCAAACCCCATTCAGAAAAGCCTGCATCTAAAGTCGATGTAGAGCTTTATTAGTTATTGCAGGTCAGTGTGGTCAGAGTGGTGGGCTGAGGTGAGTTCAAGTGCTGCTCTGTATACAGTATTAACTGTGTCATGTTTTATCAGGTTATTTACAGATTTCTAAACATAATTTAATTTGTGGTTATTTAAAGAAACATTGCTGCGACGGTCCCTTTGAAGAAGAAACAGTTTTCTTGTTTTTAAATGTCTGGTTAGGTCTGGACTGAGGGATTGAAAATACTGAGGCCATGAGACAAAGCCCTCCCCCCCCAGTTCCCCCTCAATGTTCATTATTGTTATTGTTGGTTGTTGTTATTATTACTGCTGTTTTTGTTTTTATTTTTTGAGGAGTAATACATTTTTGTTGATTGAGTTAAATATGTTAAATAATTGTTTGGCCTAAACGAATACTGGACCTCATCACCTGGTGACATATGGTGCATTTACACTGGTACCTACTCGCTTCGTTTCGCCTCGGATCGCTCAGGATCGGCCCCTCGGTTGCATTTACATTGCCGAGGATCGTCCCTCCTCCGTGTAGCTGGCCGTCATTCTTGAACCATTCCAACTGTGACGTCATCTTTTATGCGATTCTTTCATTTCTGACCGCCCCGTCCAGCACCTGCTGAATTTTCTCATCGTTGACTAATGACAGAAAGGTTTGCACCTTGTCCTGAGTCCATGGTGCAGGATTTCTAACAGACGCCATTTCTCTTCTTGTTGTTATTTCAAACACATCTGCGCAATTTGCTGAACATTTAAAAATGGCGTGTTTGCGGGGACAGATAATGTTCCAGGTACTTTTTTGTCAGTGTAAATGCACCAAAACCGAAGCAAAGTGAGTAGTTACCAGTGTAAATGCGCCATTAGACTGTTTTAAAGAAGTGCGTGAAGCAAGTGGGTCTCAAAAGTGAGGCCACTGCAGAAGTGCAAAACAAAAAAACACAATACTGCCGACAGCCACTAGATGCTGCCTCCAAGAAACTCCAGTTGACTTGAATCCAAAAATGGTTTTTATGTATCAACACTGACTTAATGACAACTTGGAGAATTGGAGAAAATGTTTACTCCTGTGGATGTGCTGTTGAAGCACCGCTGTGTAGCAAATGATTTGAAAACCTTGAATCTAAGATTTCCAGAATAACTGTTAAGGGTGAATACAAAGTTAATGTTTGTGTGTGAACCTCACAGTCACAGGTCTGCACTGTTGTGACACAGCAGAGAAAGAGAAGTGCATAAAATGACACTTTTATCATTTATTTAGAAAAAGTTAACATTCAGACAAAAATTAATAACACAAATGTCAGTAATGCACCACCTAAGACTATAAAATGAGTAATATGTCCATAATATGTCCATTAAGACATGTGACATATTTCACTTGTGATGTTAAAGGTGTTCAGTTTCAGTTTCAGTTCAGTTTGAATAATCACTGTGGGATTTCATAGGGGACAAAGCATGTGGGTGTTGTACCAGTCAGTTGACCAGTACAGTGTGAGCAGAGAAGTGTCTATAAGGCTGTGGACTCCACCATAGCTGACAGACCAGGACCGGTGCAGTGTCAGTCTGTCTGCTAGAACACAGTTGTTAAACAAAATCCTGAGGCCATGACCTTTACTTTTCTCCATCTGCATGGATCAGCCTCTGCTCAGTCCTGTCACTCATGAAGCCTTTGAGTTTTTATTCCTTGTTATGTCAGTCCCCCACCACATGGTGGCAGAGCAACCTCAGTAAACTTTAGCTTTAAGGGACCAACATGAGCTGAACTACTCATCCATCTTCTTCACCCACTTATCCAGTCAGGTTGTGAGGGGCTAGAGCCCATCCCTGCTGGCAACAGGCGGGAGGCGGGGTCCACCCTGGACAGGTCCCCAGTTTATCACAGGGCCGACAACTTAGACCAAGGGTGTCGAACTCATTTTAGTTCAGGGGCCACACACAGCTCAATTTGATCTCAAGTGGGCCAGACCAGTGAAGTAACAGCTTATCATTTACACATGTGCAGTACAACTTACAGATCACAGTGGATCTACAAAGGTAAAAACATTTAGTCACAGGTATCTGGAACTGGAAAATATAGTATTTACCTTTATGACTCTAACAACTTGTTGAGATCTAGAAATGATCATAAATGTACATACATTTCTACATCTGTGCAGTAATCCTGACCACCTGACCTGACTCACCACACCGTACCCAGTAAACTGACTGGGAACTCTTAAAGAAGAAAGTGCAGTGTAAATATATTAAGTTTTGCATAAAAATACAACATTTAGTGGCAAACTCTAGTTAATGTCTTCTATGTAATTTTCACACTTTCCAAAGTCATCCCATGAGCCACAGTGGACCCTCTAGCAGGCTGGTTTTGGACACCAGCTGTATGTTTGACACCCCTGATTCAGACTAATCAGTTCACCTAACAAACATGTGAAACCACAGCACTCAGACAGTACCCGTGCAGGCACAGCCAGAACCTGCAGACTCCACACAGACCGGCTGAGATTCAAACCCAGAACCTTGTTGCTGTGGCAGTGCTAACCAAACTAATTACATTCAATAACTAGAGGTGGGTGAGATTTTACATCTGTTGTGTTATGGTTTGGCAACAGCTGGTGGAGATGGAGAGGAGATGGATGAAGGAGCTCGGACAGTCGGAGCAGTTTGTGGGAAACACTGATGGAGGTGAATCAGATTTAACTGTAAACCAAGCCCCAGCTGTTCAAGTATCCAGTGGTAAATCAGACATGATACTGAACTGAGCAGAGGACTGTGAAGATTTTTACATACAGTATATTCTCAGCTAGTTCACAGTTTTGAAAGAATTTACTTATTTAATAATAATTTAGTTCCTGAGTGTTTCATTGATAAATGAAGCTTTGTAGTTTGTGGACTAACAAGTGTTGAACCTGGCTCCTCTGTGCTTTTTGTGGAAGCAGTCATTAATCTGACAACCTTCGTCTTTGTTGAACCACAGGGTTGGTTCCAGTCACCACTTGTATGTTGGATCTGTCTGTAAAATACCAAGTTCTGTTACTCAACATTTTATTTTAACAGAGACAAGAGACCCGGTCAGAGTGGACCACATGAAACTGTTCAAATAAATTCAATAGCAGCTTATAGACAGGTGCACTCAATAGTCCGGAAAATATGGTAAATGGTATCAAACCCAAATTAAGTGATGTTCCTGACAGTGTATAAACCCTGTTGGTTATTCAGACCAGTGCTTCCCAAACAGGGATACTTGTACATAAGGAAATAGTTCTGCAGTAGTCACAGATTTAACTACTTCTAAAAAGCAAAATTACAGTTTATTTATAGAATTAGATCAGATTAGCAGTAAAAAAATTATATACATCTAATGATAATGCATAACAAGATGCTGAAATAGGTAATGGTTGGAATTGTTAGCTAAAAGTATGGATAAATAAAATTGATAGCTAAACATAAACTAGCTAAAATTAGGATTAAGCAGTTGGAAATTATTAGCTAAATGCTGATGAGCAGTTGAAATTAGGTAATAGTTTGGATTACCAGGTAACCATCTTAAAAATATGGATGAACAGGTGAATTTGTTTGCTAACAGTATGAATAAATAAATAAAATGTTCGTTAAAAGTAGACAAATGGCTGAAAAACCGAACCTGAAGGTGTGGTTAAACTTCTGGAGATTGTTAGCTAAAGTGTGGATAAGCAGCTAAAATAGCTTCAAAAACTCTCAGTTTTAAAACGTAAACCAACAGTTTTAAGTGTAGCTAACAGATTATTAAGTTATAGGCTATAGATGAACAATGTTACATTGTAACCCAACTCTTGCTCTTCTGGCTCTTGAAGAGGATGGACACTTTTCTCCTCCTCCTCCCTGACTCTCCCTGCTGCTTTTGTCCGGTCTCGTCTGCACTGCTTTCCAAACCTAATCACCATGGAGATGATCGGCTGGGCCCTCAACTCAATTGATGCCCCTTTGTCGAGCAGGAGGACGGGCTCGGGGGAGTCCACCTGCCCTGATGGGACGTTTGCTGCTGGGAGAGTTGGAGAGTCATCTGCCTCGTACCAATGTCCATCGAGGAAATTGAAGATCTGTATCTATTGGAACCATGATAACAGGGCTACTGCTGATTGGAGTGGGCACTGCCCTGGTGTATCGGTTGTCTAAGAAGACGGAGGCGGTCGTTCACAGCCCCCAAAGGCTGCCCGTCATGATTGATATGTTGGGCAGAGCTGTTGGTACTCAACAGGGGAGGATTTCTGACTTGAATCAAAGGCTGGTTACCATCATGGAGTTGCTGATGACTCTGCAAGGTGCTGGACAACATGTGAGGGTCAGCAAAATTGGACAATTGGGTGAATTGGACCATAGAGGGAGGAAACCAACTGCCTCTTCCCTCGACTAAAGAAGTGCATGTTATCTCTTGTGTTGGCTTCCTTCTGCTGTCTGCCTTAAACAGCTAAACAAACAGCTTCTTCAATTGAGGCTGAGCTAAAAGCAGAGGATGAGTGGTGGAAATAGCTGCAAGTTATGGATGTTAAGTAAAACCATTAGCTCGCCATTAGTGGTAAATGGTAATCTGGCAGGAGACCAGAAATGGTCAAAATAGCCTAAAGTAATTCATAAAGAGGTGAAATAGTTCAAAGTTGAATAGCTGAAGAAGCTAAATGTGATGGATCAATGTGAGAAAATAAATAGTCTAAGCTAATGCATAAAAATCTCTGACCACGCTCACCTGAACACTGACAGTTCAACTGGATGTAAAACTAATTTAACAATATCTACTTTTATGTAATTAAGTGTTAGAAGTGATGCAGTTTAAAATGAGTGAAGTGGTGGTGACACCATCATGTGACAAACACACTACACACAGTGAGAGAGACCGAGCACAACAACAATCCAGCAGCAGAGGCCTGAGAGCATCACAGTGCACTTCATAAATATGTTAGATAGTGATGGAGGGTGGACTCACATAAACCTGCTCATTTGATTTGGACAGTAACTGATGTTTATTAGGAACAATCACTTCATCAAACTTAGTCAATGCAACGATGAAGCAACCAGGGCTCAAACATTAGGTCGATGCTGAAGTGCAAAGAGGTGCAGTGCTCCACTAATGGCCACTAGGTGCTGGCTCCAACAAGTCACTCTGATGTCATTAGGTAAAGTCAGCTGCTACTTCTCAGTGATCTGGTCCATCTGAAAATCATTTATCATTAAGGAGATATTAGACTGAGAGAAGAGGCAGAGTGAGCTGTGGTTAGTTTCACTGACAGCTCTGGTCACTGAAGTCCAGTCTCACCCACATTGGACAGTGTCCTCAGGTTCAAGGGTCAGCTCCACCTCCTCACTCCTCCCTTCATATCCAAATATGGTCACTTCTGGCTCTAAACAATCAATATGGCAACGTTCAAATACCAAAGTCCGGCTTCGAAACACAAATCCTCAAACCAACATGTGACATCATGTTAGCTTAGACTATTCTGCAGACCATCTATGATTGTTAAAAAAATTAACTTTTTACATTCACCATTTTTTATTTCTGTCATTGAAACCTAACATGTAGAAAACTGAATTAAAAAAAAAATTCTACTTTGTTCTGGTAAAACATCCAGAAACATGGCTCCTGTGTGGTGGCATCTTTACACTGTTCCTGCATCAGGCCCTCAATGCTGGTCCAAACCTCTTCTCACGCTCCCCTTTAAATCCTTAAAGCGTGGGTCGACTCCAGTAGCCACCTCGAACCATTCATGGTTGTGGATAAGTCCTTTGTGAAGGCAGCCTTGATTTTCACCATGTAGGTTGAGTCATCAGATGGAGGCAGATGATTCGCTGTGGCGACTCCTGAAGGGAAAAGCCAAAAGAAAAGAGGTTGAGTTATCATGGGAGACCTCAGGTAAAACCACATGACACATACGTCCCACTTCAGAGGAGCTAAGTCACAAACCTGCAGTACACAGTTCAGGAAAGTCATTTTTAATCTACAAAATAACTGTCACCTATAGAGCTTTTTAAAGAAACAGTAACAATAAATCCCCTTGAAAAATAGTTGTTTATTTACCTGCATGGCTCAGCTCTGATGGAGTTAATGTGAGATCATATCCAGTGTTGAATTAAACATCATTCAATTTTCAATTCAACTTTATTCATACAGCACTTTAAAAAGACAAAGTCAGCCAAAGTGATGTCTCATGGTAACATCCTGTATGAGTGGCTCTTGTTCTTGCCCCAGTCCTGGTGTAGTTCCTCTGTATCAGCAGGGCTGTGTTTTAAATGACCCACTATCTTGCAACATTTTGCTAATGCATCACGAAACCCAGTATCAGCAAGTCTGAGTGATGAAGGCAGCAGTGATGGTTCGTTGGGAGCTGTGTGTTGAAGTGGGAGGTGTCTTGCTGCAGACATCATGTTTCGTGCACTGTCTGTTCCAGTTGTGGTGACCTTTTGTTGAGTTCCCCACTGCTCAGTGCAGTTTCCAGCATAGTGTCTGGTGTTTGTCTTCTGCACAGTCAGGCCTAAAGACTGTAGATGCCATGTTTGTGACATCAGCAATGTGTGCAGCGACCCTGGTGTGATTAGAATTACTAAGGGAGGTTCAATGATCCTCAGCCATGAATTCAGCTTTCTGCAGTGCATCCAGTTTTTCAGCCATAAAGCTGTTGAGTTTTGCTTGAACCAGTCTTTCTGCACAGCAGTTGAAAAGTTGGATCACATGTTGCTATCTGTATCACATTTTCCAACCCCTTATCTTCTCGCACTCTAATGGCGCATTTACACTGGTACCAACTCGCTTCGCTTCAGTTTTGACGCATTTACACTGGCATATAAGTACCTGGAACTTGGTACCTGGTACAACTTTTCGTATCTCCTCTCCTGCGGTTCCAAAAAAGTACCTGGTCAGGTCAGAGCAGGTGCTAAAATCTTATTGGTCGGAATCGTCACTGCATTGTTGCGTCATCACTGCGCGACACAAAATCTGTCCCCTCAAACACGCGGCATTTTTAAATCTTCAGCAAACCGTGCAGACGTGTTTGAAATAACAACAAGAAGAGAAATGGCGTCTGTTAGAAATCCTGCCCCATGGACTCAGGACGAGGTGCAAACCTTTCTGTCATTAGTCAACGATGAGAAAATTCAGCAGGAGCTGGACGGAGCGGTCAGAAACTAAAGAATCACATAAAAGATGACGTTACGAATGACGACCAGCTACATGGAGGAAGGACTATCCTCAATGTAAATACAACCAAGGGGGTCGATCCTGAGTGATCCGAGGTGAAGCAAAGCGACTAGGTACCAATGTAAATGCGCCATTAGTGGTCTACAGACTAGGGCAGTCCATTTTGTGAGTGAAGTTGTGAGTTCATCCGATGTTGACTTACTAATTTTGGTCCTGCAGCCAGTCATTTGGTTGAGTTTGGGCTGCAGACACCTCTTGTTCATAGTCAGATCTGGACTGCTAGCATTAACCACTCAGGCGGTTTCTGTGCTCACTGCAATATGCTTCACAACTACATGGTACCATAGGGCTGAAGTGCTGCCAGGGTATGCAAACTTTTTTTTGCACAATTCGCACAAATCCCCACTTTTATTAAAGTGTCCATCAGGTAGTTTTATAAAATAAATTTGCCTCCTGTCAGTCTATGCAGTGCACTTTCATTCAGTACCTCCATTCTGGTCACCGTTAGCTGAGGTGCACCAGGAAATCATGCACTGGCAAATCTTCCACGTTGTTTGGAGAGCACACTGTGATTGAATGCGTTAATGTTTTTAATGCATTAATTTGTTGTACTGAATTAATCATAATTAACGTATTAAAGTCCCACCCCTAGTTTGTGAGCACTGCCTGATCATCGTGGAGTTTCCTGAAGCCGTTTCTGAACTTACAAAATAACTTTTAACTTGTAAATAACTTGTAACTCCGTACACCCATGTTGCAACACACACACTCAACTCGCTACTTCTTTGTATTTACTTATTTCCTAATGTCATCATGTGTCCTGTGTGAATATATCACAATACAAACCAGCCTCAAATAGACGCCTGTTACCATCTGTGGTTGAGGTTCATACAGGTCCTGCTCGTTATGTGAGGAAATGCATTATACTGTCAAAGCATCAGTTTTGCCTAATGGTATTTTCTGGACTAATCACAAACAAAACTGCGTCCAAAACCACCCTTTCTGTCATGATAGATTTAGACCACAGTGAATGAAGTAATCTAAGCGCCAACAACAAGAGACCTACCTGGATTCATGTGCTGATGGGGTGGATTCACAACTCATCCTCTTGTTCCCAAAATAATCTTAACCATGAGAGCATGCCAGGTCTGTTTTTATGTCACCATGGGGGAGAGCCAATGTTTTCCATCACAATTACGCACTGCTGGGGGATGCTAAATCGCCCATCTGCAGGTTATTTCTCTAATGAAGTAGATGGTGATTGCAGCTGGAGTCCTGAGAGGTCTCTTTGTCTTTGGGGAGGAGGCAGTCTCTTTCATTATGCCTCACTAAATCAGTATGCATTGTTTTCAAACCCAGAGCCTGTGCGAATTGGTCCTAATCAGGAGACAAGTAGCTTTTTGTTGTATTTACACACACTGGTTTGGATGGATTTCTAATGGGATTGAGTTTGGCCAAAACCACTGGGAGGTTTGCAACAGTATCTGGATAGAGCTGTGAATCTACAGCACAATGACAGTAAACTCTGTCTAATTGCTGCATCATCTGGCCCACAACAGCACACACACACACACACACACACACAAATACGGTTGTGTAAAAGCCATGTTTAGTCTTCTAATGAGGACAGTTTCTCTGTTTTGTTATAGACTCTGTTTGATTAGCTGAAAAAATCCAATGCGATGCTGAAAGAGTCGCAACTATTGGAGATCCATAGCAAGAATAAAAACTATCAGGAATAGTGTTATTATGGAAGAATGGGTAAATTCATGAATGTGTGAATGAAGTTCAACATTAGCAGCAGGACTGACACCTTGATGAGCTCACACCCGATCAAAATCTTATAATCACTTGTGTCACTTTGGTACGAGCTTGAATGATGATTTTATTTTGTAAAGAACAAGATTGCACACAAACAGTGTCTGGAAGACTTGTAATGCACCAACTCCATCAGTCATTTTTCTACAAACACAAAAGGCAGATTTCTCTCCAATATTGTTGGTTTATCATCAGTTTATACTCTCAGGGGTCATCAGAGCTCCACATGAATGATGGTGATGTTTGTACCTTTTAGGTGCAAATTATTTTCTGTATGACTGCTTATGTATGAAGGACTGAGGCAAACAAGTGGTCAACACTGAGTCATTTTTATTAATTCTGTTTTGTTGTGAACTTGATTCCTGTTTCTAACACACACCCTCCACCCTCTGGTATGAAGAGCCAGAGCTCCAGCTGGAGTGGCAGCAGCAGCAGTGTGCGATACCAAACTCTGTTACACAACAAGCAGCACTCCAACAACACAAACTCCCATCCTGCCTCTTCATGGGACCACTCTTTGAAAACATGAGGTGAATTTTCTGCTTCATCTCAGTTTCCTCAGAAGTACAGAGGACTGGGAACAGCCAGAGTCACAATGAGATTACAAGGCTTGAGTGTTCGGTCAGTAATCCATTTATTTCAGAGATCCCCATGAGAGTCCTCTGCTCCTAATAAATCAGCTCCAGTGGCCAAACAAGCGGTCCCTGAAGACAAGACCAGAATGTAAAGATGGAGAAAGACTGTTAAAAAAGGACGATGAAGAAATGTTTAAATAAAGGAACGTTTAGAAAATTATTGCAGCCATAATGAAAATAAGATGGAAAAATAAAAAGTCAAAACTATGGAAATAAAAATAGAAAATTATACAAGAAATGATAATGTCTTTTCATCTTTTAGTTCTCAAGACAGTTCAACCATTATCAAAGAGTAACTGGAGGTTGGTGTGTTGGAAAATGAAGCAGAAAAATTTTTGAAAAATACCGTATTTTTCCAGACTATTGAGCACTCCTGTCTATAAGCCGCTATTGAATTTATTCAAACAGTTTCATGTGGTCCACTCTGACCGGGTCTGATGTGACAACGCTAAATGTATCGGCGGCACGGAGCTTGCTAGCTTGTAAAAAGCCACCGAGCTTCGTGCCCCTGATAAATGAGAAACACCGGTGTTTAAGTTCAAAGCGTCGGAAAAAAGTAGTGGCTTATAGTCCAGAAAATACGGTATGTTTATACATGCATCACAGCAGAGACCTGTATACCCGCCTGAAAGAGGACAGCTCACTCATGACATCACAAAACGGAGAGCAGCTAAGCTAGGTCAACTTCAACTTCAGGAAATCTGCATCATGACAGTAGTTTAGCTCTGAACAAGTGTCTCAGATCAGAGACGAATTGTCTTCAGGTAACTTTCACCAAGTCCAGTAAGTGTGAT
The DNA here is from genome assembly GCA_900323345.1 of Pseudochromis fuscus. Lineage (NCBI taxonomy): Eukaryota > Metazoa > Chordata > Actinopteri > Pseudochromidae > Pseudochromis > Pseudochromis fuscus. Next base: position 3,287 of record OOFC01042150.1, on the reverse strand, counting down.
TGAACTGCTGCTTGGACATATTCATATGCATATGACTGACCGTGGCTTTCAGATTACAAGCCTGCCGGGTGTGAAAGAAATCAGAAAACCAGGAGGAGCAGTAATGGACATCAAAGAGGAGTTAATCTGTGGTGTGAGGAGCTTGGTTTTATCCCGATACAGACTGAAGGTCGTATCATGAAGTTCTGGACAGAAACAGACGGCGACAAAAAGCTCGTCCTCCATGAGTGCCCCACAGTGAACCATCGGGGTCCCATGCTGATTGGTTTTGTGATGTCACGGGACGCAAATGTTTCACGTTTTCACTTTGTGGGACACGAATTTGTGTCTACTCACATCTTTCATTTACTAAGTTTTAACATAGAGATGTATATAATGTATTAAGCACCATGTAAGAAATTTATTTATGAGTGGGTGTTGAAAGTAACAGAGGTATTAAGACCAAAAACAGACACACTGACTTTTTAAAAACTAGTTGTAATGTTCCTTTAAGCTGTAGCTGTCCTGCTGCAGTGAGGATATTCCTTCTTGGCAAAGACTCCACATAATTACATTACGTGCAGGAAGAAGCCCATCAGATAAATGGCTTGTTGCTGCTTTACAGTGGGAGCTTTCCAAAAACCCAAGATGCTGTGTGAATGGGAAACACCAGCCGCTGAGTGCAGTGCTGCTGCTTGTTCAGATGATGGATGGCTCCTCAGAAGTGCAACACATGGAGGTGGAAGCTGCTCAGGGGATGATTCATGTGCAGCACCGGCAGCACCGACTCATTGCCTGAGGTTAACTAGACAGTTGTGCAGAATGAAGAGATCTATGTGCACAGAGTGGCTCTGAGTGACATCAGTGCTGTAAATAGAGGAGGATCACCTTGACTTTACTATACAGTAAATATAAAAACTCACTTTTACTTCTCCATTCAAGGACTAAATGTAATAGTGAGTTAGAAATAGAAATAGGAGGTCACTTCCTGCGGGGGGAGTCATGGTCACTGCAGTCAGCATCAGCGAGCACTTCAGTTTTATTCTTTATTAGAGTTGAACACGATCAGTTCCCGTGGCTCCTCCTCCAGGACAGTGACGGCCATTATTCCCCTGAGTAATAATAACATTAGAATTAGAGATACCTGGCTTGATCAATCAATTCAAACTACAGCACGAGCACAATCACATTTTTTAGATGGTTACAAATGTTTTGATTGGAAAATTGTACCTACTAGTGATATGACACCTGATATAGTGATCCCACAATTATATTTTACATATAAGATACTGATCAGAAAGTTAACTAGCAATAGTAGATATTACAGTATCTATTGTACAAACTAGTTGGCAACTCACCATGAAGACACCACTTGACTTGGCAGCTCCTCTGTTACATCACGTCTGCAGTGTGAACCTCAAAGTGGAAAGAGTCCAATCAAACCACATTAGATAGATGGCTAGATAGATAGATAGAGGTAGGTAGGTAGATCTTTATTGTCCCACGGAGGGAAATTTGTTTCCACAGCCTCACATGTCATTCTGCTTGAAAGATCAAAACCACAGACTGTTGCAAAAAAAGTGCAATTCCCTGGACAGCCACTAGAGGCAGACTCTAAAAAAACTCTGAATCCAATTGATCTCATTACAACAATGGTCATTTTCAATCCTGAAATATTCAGTCTAGGGATGGCTCGATACCACTTTTTCAGATCCGATACCGATACTGCATCATTGAGGATCCGATACCGTTCCGATACCGATCCGATATCTTCTTTTTGTCTCTCTAAAAGTTATTAATAATACGTTTATGGATGTAATTTGCTTAATACTGACATCTAAAAACACATGTCGCACAAAGTGAAGTTGAGGATATATGAGATAGTTTGGGCTTATGGATCAGATCGGACGGGTGCTAAAAGAAAAATCTGATATCCGATCCAGTCACTTTGACCTGGGTCGGACCCAATACCGATCCAGTGGATTGGATCGGACCATCCCTAATTCTGTCAATAGATATTTTCCACCAGTCATTCTGATGTCTTTGGATAAAGTCAACTCTTCTTCTCAGTGATCTGCTGGTTCATCTGAAAATCATTGATCATTAAGGAGACATTACAGTGAGAGAAGGGGAGGAGTTAGTTGGGGGAGGGCTGGTTTGATCGACAGGTCTGGTCTCCAGTGATGTACAGGTGGTTTGGAGGCTTATTCACCGGTGAACTCATAAACATTAATGTCCTCAGGTTCAAGGATCAGACCCGCCTCTTCACTCCTCCTCTCATCTCCATATATGGTCACTTCTGACTCCAAAAACCCAACATGGCAACGTTCACATGCAAAACTCAGTCCACAAAAACCAGTGTTTCCTCTTAGTTTGACTCCTCTGATGTGTCTGTCTCTGTCAGACATAACAATCTGTGATGTCATGTGTGAAACAGTAAAACCTGCGGGTGACTGGAGCTGCTCAGGAGGAAACAGTTCGGGATGTTTTTGGGGAATGTTTCCAGTCACATTATTGCACATTGGGTGTTGTTGAAGTGTTTGGGGCAGAAGGACGGTGCAGTTGGGACTGACTCATAATGAAGTGTAATGTGTGTTACCCAACAGTGTAAGTCACTGGTGCATTTTAATAGTTTTGGAATGAGGTACATCTCTCATTGGCAGGCTCAATGTAACATGCTGCATCACACTCATTTGATTATGTTGAGTTTTCATTCATTTATTCATCTACACCTCATCTCAAATTATTATGCAAGTTTTCCTAAATGGTCAATGAAAATGACAGTCAGTATATTTTTTTACTCATCAGCTGGTAGAGTATAATTCAAATTTTATTGAAAAAAATTCCCAATGATAACAAAAAAAAAAAACTCAAAATGCAGCGTCTCACATTATTCTGCACGTCACAGTTTGAAAACATTTTCTATGTTGTAAAGTCCTGAAAATGGTCATTTGTTGAATTTGCACCATCAGGAGCCATATTTACTGAAAACAAAGCTATTTCAATCAAAAACATGTGAACAGTCAGAGTTACATGTGGACATAGGAGCTCTTCTTTGACACCACCTTCACAATTCTTGGATCCACTGAACTTGTGAGTTTTTGGAGAGTTTCTGCTTGAATTTCTTTGCAGGATGTGAGAACAGCCTCAGAGCTGCTGTTTGGATGTGAACCGTCTCCCACCCTCACAGATCTGTCGGCTTGATGCTGCAGAGGTTCTCAGTAGGGTTGAGGTCAGGGCAGGATGGAGGCTACACCATGAGTTTCTCTCTTGTTATCAATGGGAGGTTTGTTCAATAAAATTTGAAT
>OOFC01042149.1:0-17007 GCA_900323345.1 Pseudochromis fuscus | reverse complement strand
CAAAAAAAAAAATATATTATTTTTTTTTTTTTTTTTTTTCTTTTTTGAGTGAGAGTTAGAGTATTACCCAAGAAGCAAAATAATTACATTTGGCCAAAGACTGGAAAATTGGAGCATGTCCAAAAAAAAATCCAGAAAAATTCTTACCTGTTATTAAGGCAGAATGTTGTTTCAACACAAGATGGCAACAGTGTTCAATCAATAGCAGGTCTCTGCAACCCTGGTCCTCTAGGGCCGGTATCCTGCACATTTTAGATGTTTCCCTCTTTCAACACACCTGATTCAAATGACCAGGATCATTAGCAGGCTTCTGCAGAGCTTGATGATGAGCTGATCATTTCAGTCGGGTGTGTTGAAAGAGGGACACATTTAGTGAAGTTCCGATGCTGACAAAGCTCTATGAAGCACTGTTACAGCAGGGCTGCCTGCATATCGGGTTACCGGGTCACAGCTTACAGCCGAGATGCATCGAGTTCACACCTGGACCTGCATCTCAAGCCCTCCTGCTGACCACTTGTGTTCATATTGTACTATGGCAATGTCGGACCGCACGGTATTATGTAACAACAATTTCCCTGTTTTATTTTTTTTTAAACAAACAAACAAAAAAACAATTTCCCCGGAGTGGGGTTAGTAAAATTTAGCTTACCTCTTAACGCTAGAAGAATGTCAGCTTTTGTAAACAGTTAGCTAAGCTACCTGAAAGGGAGGTGAACTATTGTACATGTACGAGCTGTTCCAACTGTTTCAGGAGATAGGACAAAGTCATTTATCAGTTGTAAATCAACACAGGGCAAGATGAAGGAGACTAAACACAAGAAAAACAACGGTTTCTTTCTGTTATGTCTTTGTCGGAAACATATCAGAATGTGTTAGAGTTTACATTACCAAAGATATGTGGTCACATGCATTCCAATCTGCCTTCACATGTGGTTTGAATGAGCGGTTCTCAATACTGGTTTTCCACATTTGTCCTTAGCACCCACTGAGTATTGAATATTATCTATTTTATATTCTATTTCCTAATAAGAAAACTACATATTGGCAGTATTATAGACCTTGGTCCGACTCCTAATGCTAAATGTGTGTATTCCAGGGAATGTCATGCAGCTTCTACCATGGAGTCCAAAGAATGCGGGACCAGAACTTACTGCAGAGGGTTCATGGACTGCATCAAGCCTGGGATATAGAGGACCTGGTAACACTGGGCAAACGGCTCTGCTCATGTTCTTACTACGCTGCTCGTGAACTTGCACAAAGTGCCTCAGTAGTCTTTTGTCCATACAACTACCTGCTGGACCCACTGATCAGAGAGACTGTGAGTACTCATCAGCAAGCAAGTTACAGTGGGAGGAATGTCTACTAGATCATATCATGATCACTAGATAACTAGATCATATGTAGTATTTAGGGATTTACAACTCCTTGTCCTCTCTTGCTTTTTATCTACATTTCCACCAGTTGGAGATCGACCTGACAGGCCAGATCGTGGTACTGGATGAAGCCCACAACATTGAGGACTGTGCAAGGGAGAGCGCCAGCTATACATTAGAATACAACAGTCTGCTGATGTGTAAAGATGAGCTGGAAGGCATGATCAAAAACAACATCAGGCCCTCCAAACACGAGCCTCTCAGAGACTTCTGTTACACTCTTATCAAGTGAGTGTTTCTCTGACAACATTTTCTTTGGATTCTACACTCACAGTACATATTTACTCAGGATGTGTTTTTGTCTTCAATGTAGCTGGATCCAGGAGAGCCAAAGCCTGATGTCTGAACGGGGATACGAGAGTGCCAGTAAAGTCTGGAGTGGGAAAGATGTACTGAATATCTTCCACAGTTTGGGCATCACTGAGGACACCTTCAAAATTCTGACGGTCGGCCCTGTATCTTTGCTTCATTTCTGTACCTGTTATTACATCCCTACACTTTGTTTATTAACCAATTTATAATGGCTTTGCTCAGTTGGTTCGAGGTGAGGCTTTCCAGGTTCAATAACGTATTGTCCTGACCCAACCTAACATCTCAGAGAAGCATTAAAGTCTTGTCCTTACCTCTTTATCACCACTTCTCTACTCGCCAGTTAGTCTTCACTAGAGGTGTGCGATATGACGATATTAGATGGTGAAGGATTATAACGTGGGGACAATCTTGTAAAACAGAAAGATCGTGAAATCGTCTATAGGGCACATTCCATACATTTAATTCTATGCATGCGCAGGGACGCTTATGCGCACCCGACCAACCAATCACAGCACACTACGCACAGTGCACAGTGGGATCTCCTGCCTTTCTGTGTGGTTGTATAGCGGTAAGCCCATTGTGGAAAGAGAAAGTGAGCCACAGTTGGTCCTGAAAAAAAGAAACTCCAGCTCCATAGTGTGGACTTGGTTTGGCTTTTCAGTGGACGACAAGGCGCAAACCGAAGTGATTTGCAAAGTTTGCAGAGACTCGGTTCGTACGTTTGATGGCAACATGACAAAGCTGTTTAATCACCTGCGGAGACAGCACCCAAAACAATCTGCCGACAGCCAAACCACACGGAGACCAGACACACTGCAGCCAGAGGCAGCTGCTAACGTCAACCTTAACCTTTAAAACCCCAGACTTGTTTCTGGTATTTTTCTATAGTTGAAATTTCAAGATAAGAGCTCAGGGCTTAAGGGGTTTCTCAACAAACCACGGTACCGCAGTCATTTAATAAGGGCACTCCATATTTTTAAGGTTTTATGTATTTACATACATTTCCTATGTTTTATATATTTTACATAGAGAAATAATGGTGAAACTTGCAAATTACTCTAAAAAAAAAAAAAATAAAAAATAAAAAAAAATCATTTTAAAAATGATTCGTGATAAAATCATGATTTTATTTAAAAAAAATTGTGATATGATGTTTTTGCCATATTGCCCACCCCTAGTCTTCGCATCTTATGGATAAAAAAAATAGGTATTTTAAAAGTAGAATTGGTTAAAGGAGATATATTATACTGGTTTTAGGGAAGTTTATATAAGTCTTATATGCCCCTAGAACATGTCTGTGAAGTTTCTTGGTGAAACAAACACTTTGATCCTGTATTTCAGTCTCCCTCAAAAACGTTCTGTGTCAGCTCTACTCAGAACACACTGTTTTCTGGTGCCTGTTGCTTTAATGCGCTCTCCTCTGTTGCCCTGCATTGACATAAAGACGCCCTCACTGTAACCAGGAAACCAGCACAACACAAGTAAACGAAAATGAGAAGAATCTTGGCAGCCTGTTTAATGAAAGGTGTGGGTTTTTACAACTCAAAACCGAGTTTGGTATGCACTCATGTCGCAGCCAAACTTCTCTTGTAACAAATCCAAGAAGGCCGATACTACGCTTACAACGCTGTGGGAGACCACATGGGATACTCTGTGGAGATTGGCTAATGCAGCGTCTGTCAGACCCTGTCAGACGCCGTCTGATATATTGTTACGTCACAATATGTCAGAATCCAGAACGACTGGTTCTACCCCAGGTGTTTCCCTTCAAGCAGCTCACACAACAATGAGGTGGTTTTGAAATCTCACAGTCAGGGGGCTTGGAGGTAAGCCACGTACCAAACAGTACATATTAAAGACTTTAAAAAGTGGATTATCCATAATATGTCCCCTTCAAGGAAATGACCAAAGCCTTCTGACAGATTTAAAAAAGAAAGAAAGAAAAACAAGATCTTTCACAAAATCCCTTTGTCAAGGATGGGAACAGAAAGAACAAAGTAACAAGGTTCACAAAAAGTATAGTGTGTTTTTTGCACTCAAAACCATTTTTCTTCAACTACTACTAACCTAATTTTCTGTGGGGTCCTCAAGGTTCCAGTTTAGGCTCACATCCTTTTTTATCCATCCGTACTAACAACAAATAAGGATTTAATGGAAAGGATATTAAAACCTTTAATGATCTACAGATGGATTGGAGGCTCATTCACTGGTGAATTCCAGTGTCATACACATTGGGCAGTATGCTCGGGTTCAGGGGTCAGACCCGCCTCCTCATTTGTCACGTCTGGCTCCAAAAAACCAGCATGGACAGGTTCAAACCAACCTCACATTAGCTTCATCAGTTTTTTTTAATATATGGTCTATGCTTTTAGCCAAGGGAATGCCTTACATTTCTCTCACAACAAAAAAGCTATACTAATTCTTTGTATGGGATTTCTGTGTGACAGCAATGCTTTGCAGCAGTGTTGGAGAAGGAGGAGCGAGTTGGTCTGGTTAATGGTAAAGAGGACATGGTGCTGGTTCCAACCATCAGCTCTGCTGCCTCCACTGTTTTCAAAAACCTCTTTATGGTGCTGGACTATCTCCACAGGGACAACAACAGGTCAGAGACAAACTGAAGAGGAAGTCCTATGTCACACCAGTGCCTCAGACAAACAGTGGGTCAGTTGTTGCTCTGTGTGTCTGTAGGTTCGCGGAAGACTACAGGGTAGCTCTGCAGAAGAGCTATGCTTGGACCAATCAGGTCCCTCCTGACGTTCCTGATGCCCAGGGCTTTCTGGTTCGGCCGCGCTATCGACAGCGTCAGAGCGTCCGAGTCAAGACGGAAGTCCTGACGCTGAGCTTCTGGTGCCTCAACCCTGCTGTGGTGAGAGGTTAGATGTGGCAGAACGTTGCCATGTAGGCCACACTGCTTTTTTCCTGAAGACAACGAACAGAAAGAACAAATCCTTTTACTGGCTATAAAATTAAGATGACCAGTTTCTCCAATTCTTCAATCCCCACTGAGCTTCTATATTTGATATGCTGACTATGGCATTGATATTTTGACTATGTGTTACCTCTCTCTGTCTCCCAGTCCTTCTCTAACCTGAGTGGGTCGGTACACAGCATTGTGCTGACGTCTGGAACCCTGTCCCCCATGGGCTCCTTTTCCTCTGAACTTGGATTGAAATTCTCCATCCAGCTGGAGGCTAACCATGTGATCAACAAGTCCCAGGTGAGTAATTTACCCTCTCACACTCAGATCACTGGGATGTCTGCGTTTCGAGGCTGTTTAGACAAAGTTTACTAAGTGTATTTAGAAGAACACAATGTGACTCTGTGACAATGTGACTCCAACTACCATCTTATTTTCATGATATGACTCAGTACCACTTTGATCCAGCAGATGTCACAGTCTAACCATGCAATTGCAAAGTAGCTCAACTGAAGTTCATATTCACTGGGGTTGTACAAGTCTAGACACTCGAGATATAAAATGTATGTATCTAGAGTCGGAGAGAGAGAAAGATGACATTAAATATGTTGTAGATCTGATTACAGAGGATAATTGGTTGAATGAGTCCAGCTGCAACACCAGTAAAGGACACATGACAATGAAACAATTTGACAGTTGTGCTTGGGCTTGTGTTTTAAAATTTCTGTGATTTCCAGGTTTGGGTTGGGACTGTCGGTGCAGGACCCCAGGGCAGGAAACTCCTTGCCACCTTTCAGCACACTGAAACGTACGCCTTCCAGGACGAGGTGGGCGCCCTGCTGCTTCATGTCTGCCAGGTCATGGCCAAGGGTGTGCTTTGCTTTTTGCCTTCATACAAGGTAAATGTACCACAAATACACACTCTTACAGAGGAAACATAAGACTGAAGGAAAAAGACATTGATGTGTATTAATTTGCTACTGTTACCTCTTTAGATGATTCAAGTATTACATTGGCTGGTTATGAGAGGTTTGCAGTACAGAACAGTACAGGTTTCTGTTCACAAAAGAAAAACAGTTAATAATGCAGACAGATCTCAAATATTAATTTATAAAACACACAGTTTATAAAAATGTGATGGAACAACCTACAAAAGCAGTCACATTTACTATTTTTTGCAGCTGATTTGGATTTTTAATGATAGTTATATTGAAGCCTCTAGTTTGTGTTGGAACGACTCCTTAAGTCTAAATCTGTTTTCGACTTTGTCTGTACCTTGCACTCCAAGGATGAAAGTGCTGCAATGTAAACATACATAAGCAAAAACAAAAACAAGTGAGCAAGACAAAAAGAAGACGTAACACAACAAAGCAATTATGATAACCCCTAAGTTTATAATTATTATTTCATTTTTTCCCTAGTATTATAAAAACAGATGAGCAGGTGTCATTATTTGTTATCTTACAAAATTCCTGAAGAGTCTAATTAAAATCAGAACATTTTATAAAGAGCTGGAGCACTATGGTTCTCCACAGCATGAATGTAAAGGTAGAAATGTTTATATTTTTTATTAGTTTTCTTTAAACAGGAATTTCACAACTACCTTATGGCTTATTGGTGGATTGTTTAAACTTTAAACTTCAGTATTTTACCACTGGGGGGAGCTAGAGACCACACATTGGAGCCATGTCTCATGCCTTTGTTGTTTGAAGGTATTTATATGAAGTTGCAATGTGTAAAACAGCAAAGTGTCTTTAAAGTCCACACTGCGTTCCGACTAAGAAGTGGTGGTGTCACATGTTACATAAGATCACTATTGGTCAATAGAGATGCATGTCAGGTGCTTGTTAAATGGCATCATCCTCACAGAACTGTATCCTGTTTCAGTTAATGAGGGCGCTTCTTGAGAGCACACTCATAGACACTTTGTCCCCTTTTGTTTGTTATGCGTTTTTGCTCATGAATATTTAATGCCCGCTGTTGCTCAGTTGTCGCATTAGCTTACTGAGGGACAAGTGGATTTTATATGTCATCGTGTGTTTGTCCACACTGCACATGTTATTTGTGACTTGGTGTCAATTCACATACACACTGATGGTGTGGTGGATTTGAAGTCACTATATATATTTTTTGATTAAATTTATTTCTTTATATCATAATGTAGTGGATTTCAACCTTTTTTGGCTCATGACCTCTTTAAATGCCTCCTGTTCTGTCTTATTGTCACTGGTCTCATTGTGCATGGATTTTGGCCCATTCAGCCAATGAGCAGTAACATATGACTGTTGTTTTTCTATCTTTCTGATATCTTTTATCGTCTTCTTTAAGTTTTTTTCTGACCCTACCACATCTGTTTTTAATTTTTAGAGGTTTTTTTATTCATTGATTGATTATCTTTATTTCAAACATGTAAAGAAACAATCCTCACCTTTATAATTGAAAAGAAACAGTCATCACCTTTATAATAAAAGATCATTCCAAAAAAGGTGGATGTACTTGCAGTGATGTCACCCATCATTTTATGGACTGTGTTTTGAAGTCTAGAGTTTGGCCTTTGGATGCCACCTTATCAATCTTATTTATTTATTCATTTGAAGCCAGAAGTGACCAGATTTCAGCAAGACGGAGGAGCTATAAGCATGTATATCTCTGATGTAAAGTTGATCACATGGAGGTTTATAGGGATTGACTTGTTATTGGAGCCTCAAGTGGAAGTGCAGGTTCCTTAAACAATCACTTGCTTTTCCTTCCTTTTTTGCATTTCTGCATTTGCTTCATTTTTAAACCCCAGAGGTTGTTGGTTAGAAAAATAAGAAAAATTCTACAAATTAGCTATATAACCTGACATGTTTCATTAGAATGACCAAGCCTGTCAAACAACTAGCATACTCAGCTTTTGACCTGTTTTTTTTTTCCCAGATCATAGTGTTTTTATGAATATCATTGTCTTTTAAAGTTCCCAGTTGTACTAATTCTATCGACAGTGAAAAGCATTCTGTGACTGTGTCACAGTAGTTAAGCTTGACTTTTGGAGGCTCATGTATATATGTAAGATGTTTTGAACTTGTGAACCACCTCTCCTGCTGTTATGTTCTCCACTCATATCCTATTTTAAATTGAAATATACTATGTACCATGGAAGCCGGGCATCACTGACGTATTGCTGACAAGTCAGTGTCACGTCAAACTGGACTTTTACAGCTGTGTTTTTGTCCTTAGCAAATTTTGTTTTTGCCTTTGGCGCATATACATGGTTGTTGTTGGACTTGTATTTCAGCCTGTCCCGTGCAGCGATCGTTGGTTTGATATCTCTGCAGCCCTTGTTTGCTTGCTATCCAGTTGCGTTCTCAACCAGCTGATGACACACCGCCATGCAAGCTGTGAGGGGGAAAGCTAAGACTCCTGGTTTTTTTTTGTTTTGTTTTGTTTTCTCATTTTACCTTCCTTTTCTCTCAGCCTGTGATGCCAGCCAAGGAGCCACGATGAGCTGTGGGATGTTTTTTTTTTTATTATTGATAGCCATGTAGGAGTCTTCTATCTCTCTCTGTGCTGATGCATAAATATTTAATCTGCAGTCAGCTCTTAAAGATGAGGAGATGAGGGGATATGAAGGGCTGGGGTATTAATTGGAGTCCATGGAGGCCTGGTTGGTGCCGCTGAGTCCCGTCTGCCATGCCATGTGTGCGAATGTGTGTGAGTGTGTATATATGTGTATATGTGTGTATTCAACACAGAGAAGATAGGTCATCTCCAGACATCCACATTGTGAGCTTTGAGGTGATGGCTTTGGGCTACTCATACACAGCTGCTTCTGTGATGGGCAGAGAGGGCAAAGGGGTGCCCCTCACGGCTCTGCCTTCACACTCACACACACAAACCCACAAAGTGAATAACACAGAGGATGCACTGGCACAGATTAGATTCATCTTTTTTTTGTATTGCAATAAATTGGTTGGTATTGGCCTCTAACAGTTACATCAGTGTCTGAATGTGTGTTCTGATATGGATCAATGGTTGTTGTTTTGTTTTGTTTTTTTTCGGAGTGCATAAAGCAGAAAACAGTGTTTGGGTTGAGAGGTGGTGCCATAATGTAGTTTGTCCAGCAGTGGCAAGCTAATAGCTAACTAGGTAACCATCTAGCTACTTTCATACATTGCCAGGGAGCTCATGTGTCAGCATTCACACCGAACTGTTCATGTTTCACTATTTAGTTTCTTCTTCAAACAAACAATTCAAACAGCGTTTCAAGGTACAGTACATTTACAGTTGTACTGTATTATAATTGACCTGTACTTTTGTATTTTTGTGTACTTTTCTGCTATTTTCTACTTTCACTCCACTACACTTCAGTGGGAAATATTTTACCTCCTGCTCCAATATAATTCCTTTAGTAGTTATAGTTAAATATTTCAGCAAGCAGGCAGCAAATTTTGGGACCACCTCTCAATGTATAGTATATATAATGTGTTAAATATTCTTGTAATAAAGAGATTTGTTTAGGAAAAAAGCAAAGTCATGTTAGTGTACAATCCACATTAAAAAGTCCTATCACAGGTAAAAAAAAAAAATTAAAAAAAATCATACTATACTATATATTAATGTCAGTAATCAGTGATTTTTTTTCCACCTCTAAAATTAGTATTGGTCTCAAAAATCCCATACTGGTCAGGACCTAGTAGAAAGATGAAATGAAATCCTTCCCAATGTATTGTATTAATATTTACATACATGCCATTGACATTGTGCAGGGACATTGGTGCACTGCAGCCAAATGAATGCAAAGAAAACCCAGCAGTGTGTTGAGCATTCACTTACTGCCCAGTACCTCTTTTTTTAAAGGTACACATTACACAGAAAGTATGCCCGTAATCACGGTCACACACACAGTTTCCCAGAGGGAGCACCAGCGCTGTGGTTTTGTAGCACTTTAGCCTCAACGGTCCCCCAGTTAATGCCCATTAAAACCACAGCAGGCTATGCCGTCTGGTCTCAGCTGCCAAAGGAAAAGGACCAATGCGCCACAGGAGAATGGGGGACTGATGGGTTATTTAAAAAAAAAAAAAAAAAATGCAGGGTTTTTCAGAGGTGAAAAGATGGCGGGGAATACAAGATGCTTTTAAAGGAGATTGAGATAAAGGCCATTAGGTGATGTCGCCTCACTGTCTGTGTGAAGACGCACCCAGCACTGGCGCCTGGGCTCCGCCGAGCTCGTGTCAAATCAAAGTCAAACCGGACTGCAGGGTGAACGCCCGGCGGCACGCACTGTCCTCAGCAGCTCAGGGGGCATCTGAATCAGCAGCAGACACACAGTCCACCAAGTAAACTGCTATCTCTCAGTAAAACAGCTTCTGTCTGCGTTTAGGAGCAGATTAGATTCATGGGTCAGTTTGCCCTGGGTAGCTTATTACTCTGGATTTCTTTTTTTTTTTTTTTTTTGTCTTTTCCAAGCTGAGCTTATGTTTTATTTGAGTTTTTACAGTGGAAACTTTCAGGTTATTGCTGTTTTTGGAGGGCTCACATTTTCAGACTTAAAAAGCGCACATTAAACAGCCTGAGCCATCTGTTTGTTACATCCTTCAACCACAGTAGCAATGATTTGTTTCTGTCTGCATGTTTGAAATTTAAGAGATGAATGATGTGGAAACTACACTCAGTATTTTATATAAAATAAAGGTTGTTGTTGCAAGCCTGGTTATTAATCACGTAATTGATATATTTAAAGAACAGCAATAGTTGACAGCAAATGAAGTACTTACTCCTCTCTAAGTAATGATGGTTGAAAGCTACATTGTAAAGCTGTTTTTAAGGTTCTTTATCATTTCTTTTATCATTCTATTATCATCTTTCAAAGATTTTCTTCCCGAGCAAGAACAAATGGGCCTGGGTCTTTTTGTGGGATTTGTCTTTAAGAAACACAAGACTTGATAAGCCTTATCCTGTAAGATCATAAGGAGGTCTTTACAGATATTAAAAGATGGTAAACAATAGTTTTTCTGTGTATATTTGTTTAAATTATTGACCATATTTCCTCAAATAACCACTGGCAGTTAAAAACTGTGTCACTAATAACGCTGGGTTGATATGAACAAATCAAGGCTCGGAAAAAAAAAATGGGTGAATCAATTCAACGTAGCAGGTTTGTGAATATTTCATAGTAAAAGGCTGAAGGTTGTTATAGCATAATACAGAAACTTTAATGTTTTCATCCACCCTGCTTCTGATTTCCCTCTGAGAAGCAAAATGAGGCTTTGTCCTGAAATATGACTAATTAAACGTAAAGTCCTGCCTCTAAATCAAGCTGGCCTCAAATAGAGGCCTGCTACCCTCTGCAGTTTAGGGAGATAAGGGCCCTGGCCATTATTCGAGGATTTATATCTGTGCGTGTGTGTGTGTGTGTGTGTGTGTGTGTGCGTACGTCAGGAGGAGATGGTAAACGTGTCACAATGCTTCATGTTCTACTCAGTTTAATAGCAGTTCTTTTTTGAAAAAGAGAGAATGAAGTCATATGGGTGGCCGTGTTCTTCTCTGGGCAGCAGGCAGTGTTTTTGCAGCACTCCGTTGTCACCCCCGGTGTGGCTGGTATGTGTAGACCAGACACCGAGGGAAGAGTGGCAGGCCAGAGGTGGCAGGTGGCTTCTTGCCACTAGTCCTGGCGTGATGGTTGCTGTGATATTTTGGGGCTGAATAATTTACACCGCAACAACACGTCTCCCCTCGCCACTGCGAAATGTGGCTCCCGGCTGCATGTTTCATTAATGCCATCGCCTCCAAACCCCTTCCATAATTCAGCAGGCACTAGAGGAGCTGCGATGTGTCGCCACACAGCTCACTGACACCAGGGACACGGGGAAGGAGATAGAGTGAGGCCGGATGCAGAGGAGGTGAAAGATGGGGAGATAGTAAAGGATGGGAGAGAAAGAGAGGGGAAGTGTAAAAGTGCGAGAAACACCACAGTTCACTGCTTCTGTCTAGTTGTTTCACCACCCTGTCCCAATTGGCAGAAAGATCTGGTCCACTTTACCGTGTCACTGGCAGAGGCTGAGCATTGCACCTACCATGCCTAGAAAGGACAATAAATTATTCACACTTTGTTGTGCCCCCTTATGTGCTAAATACTGCTCATTCACATTCATGTTGCATGGGCATCATAACTGTGCTGCTGTAACATCTCTTGTTTAGGTCTGGAAGGGGCGGCCAGTTTGGAAAACAAGCTGAACTGTAGCTTAGATTTCAGACACACACATTGAAAACTTGTGAAGCTCCTGTGTGAAAAACCTGAGCTGTAGTGGCCAGTAGATGCAGTTGTGCTATTAACCGGCAATACTAAATAGCTACAATGTTATTATATCTATCGTGTATCATATTGTATAATATACAAAAGTTGGTCAACACTTATTTTTATGATTGTTCCCACAGTTTCAAACTGGCAGGCCCATAACCTCCACTCCTTGCCCTGCTCCTTTCTTTGGTATTTAATCTTCAGATTATGCAGAGATGTGCAGTTTATCCTGTAGATTGACATTTTAAAGCCCAGCCCAGCCTGCCAGCTAAATACCAGGTCTTTGTCAGATGTTGTCCCCTAAATTATTCACGAAAGTGTGGGTAATTTCTGTGTTGACTGTCTGACACTCTCATGGTTGAAAGCCCTTACAGAAGGTGGTGAAGATCCGTTTGACTGCACAGTAAAATGCTCAGTTTCACACCTTCAGCTGTGCAGTTGAATTTATCAGACTGATGTGTATGAGCTGCATCAGTGCTGACTGAGGCACTTAAAGCAACACCACTGATGAAATTCAAATCACCAACTCTGCATAAATTACTATTAATTCTAACGTGGACATAATTACTAATGATTAGAACTGGGCCAATATGTGAAAATAAATCTTTTCCATGTGAATTTTACACTGATTTTTGCAGTGATATGGCTTGGAAGGCAGTTTTCTTCTACAAATTCTCAAACTTTAATGAAGAAATGTGTGTGCGACCACTTTGGGAAAAGTTGTCCAATACCTTACTGATTGTTCATGGATACCTCTCAGACATTGGTGATAGACAAAAGAAACCATCAAGAAGAACTGGCATTTTTAAATGCAGGTTACATATAGTATATTGGTCTGAAATCTAACTATAGCTGTATAAAATAAATACAATTAGTTAAAGATGAAAAAAAAAGAGTGTAAAGTGTAATATATTTATCTTGCATATAATGGAAGTAGAAAGTAGTAGAAAGGTTTTTGGCATTACATGGTCAGAAAACTTTCTGATAAAAATATGTCTGTGAAAGGCTGATATCAACCAAAAAAATCTGCCAACCAATAAATCATGTTCATCTAGTGTATTTCACTGTGTTGTGGAGATATGTCATACTTTATTCCTTCCCAGTAAAAGGGTAATTTTGGCATCTGTTGTTTTAGCTTGCAAACGGTTTTATTATTACGTACTTCCCCCAGCTTTACACACATTAAAATTCTTAAAGAATTGTATACACTGTGGCCATTGTATCTGCAGCCTTCCTCCCACCTTTGCTTTCCCAGCCAAGCAGTCTACTTTATTACAATTTTGTCTTGATAGGACAGTCAACAATGAAGAGGAAGACGGGTAGTAAGGGGTGAGACAGGGAGGTATTACATGCAACACGGGGACCTGGCTGGAATTTAACTGGGGATGTTGCGACTATGAGCATATGCCTTCTGCACCATTAGATATTGAAGGTGTGGAAAATTTTAGAGTTTAAGATGGATCACAAACACAAATGTGACTTCATAACTCCTGTACTTCCCTCCCTCCACTGGCTTCCTGTCCATTTCAAGATTGATTTTAAGATTTTATTGCTTGTTTTTAAGGCCATACATGGATTGGCGCCACCTTATCTAGCAGAACTCCTGCATCATTTTAGCCCTGTTAGAGCACAGATGCTCCCAGATGTTCTGAGATCCAAGTAATCTGGTGTCTGTGGCGACATTCCTCCACTGGTATCCTAGTACTACGGGGTTTATGTCAGCCAGCACTGATCGATTTGGCAGAGCTGAAGAGGGGAGCAACTTAGATGGTGGCAAAACCTACAGCTCCACATGAGCGTTCAAAAAGGTTTCTGGTGGAAAACAGACCAAACCCTTCCACAGATACAGCCACAATTGCAGCAGGTCTGTGGTGTGTGTCAGGACACATCCTTTTGTTAAGTGATAGTGCGAAGTGATGTGTCACTACAGTGTGTATGAGTGCTCTTGGGTGTTCGAAGATTTTGTTCTTACCTGTGAACAGGGGAAAACATTGGTGAATGTTGAAATCTTTTCAAGAATTGCATAAATGGAGTTTAAGAACAAATTTGTTACAAACAGTTGGTTATTGATGTCCATTGTCACAATGATGTTGTTCCCAGGATGCCCACAATGTTTTGAATGAGCTCTTCGTCACCTTACATAACTGCATTGAAATTTGTTTTTAAAAAGTGTTTTTTATTATTAAATAGTAAAACTACCAGTAGCAACCTTGGATTCTGTCCCTGTCTCATCAGTTTTATGGGTGGAAACATTTTGCCTCCAAACTCATCTCCTTGTGGAATCAGCTCCTTTCCAAGTGCAGCCTGGCAGATAATGGCTGTTTTGTTTAGTGGTAGATCTGCCTAAAGTACATAACATGAATTATTCACTCTCTCACTCAGGATTGCACTGGAAAGCAATTGCGAGGCAAACAGTTTGCTGAGTTGAAGACGCACGTAAGGGGGGTCCTTGTCGATGTAACACTGCATATTTAGCGAGCTCGTCGTGTTTTATTAATGCGAGCGTCCTGACCTCACTTGCTTTAGAAGGCACTAACCTGATGAAATCTCTTCTATGCTCCACTTCACTGCTACGAGGCGATCACGCTGGCATGCAAAAAACGATCAACACTCTCCTGCTGTCTCACTTCCCCGTCTTCTGCTGCTGTTTTCCTCTGTCCTGCACATATCCCACGGAGCTATGGCCCCTTCGCTCTGCGTGGTGTTTTGGGGAACACTTCAGTTCATGCCACTAAACTGAATAGAAAACAGAATTTATTGTTGGTGTTGGTGGATACTCCCCACCTTCCTCCCATTTGGAGGCCCCTTCTGCACCAGGCTTTACGGCTCGACACTATTAGCCTGTTGAGAAGTTTTCTGCTGACTATGAGGAAGAACTTCTGTTTGACCCTTCTAACACATTTCCAAGCCAGTGGAGCTTCATTTTGATTGTGAAGCCATGCTTATTCAAGGATGTAATCTGCACAGTACAGACATGAGTGGGGCCATGCTAGGATGAGGGCTTTTAGATCAATGTGCCTCCCCTGAGAGCTGCTGACTTTTTGCACTAACAATAGTACAGCAGCAACAGTGATTTTATTGCAGGGGAGGTTTAAACACATCAGCTTTTCTGCCAAGTGTAAGTAAAGAAAAGAAATCCAAGCTGTTTGAGGACACGGGAGCAAACAGGGGTGGCTAAATGCTTCTTTGTTGCAACCTTGTTTCAGACTTTGAAAGTGCCCCAGTGTGTTTCAATACCATGTTTCCTCCCTGACATGGAGGCTTGTTTTCAGGTTGTATTTTCACTGGGTTTAACTCTTTCTAACAAGACTGTAAGTCGCTTCTCAGACTCCCCAACACATCCCCAAAAAATGACAAATTCATGGGACCTGCAGTGTTAGCATCAGTATCGGTGTGTCTTAGACACAACTAATTTGTTTCATAAAAATCATCAAGGAAAAATGACTTGCCTTGAGGCCTTATTTAATCCAGGAATATTATCCCTTCTTAATTTAAGATGTTTAATTTTCAAGAGACCTGTTGTATTTTATTTTTTGTATATCACAATTGCTTTTCAATACACAAAAGTAATTTAATGAAATAGATTACAAAACATGTAATATTTTATATCCAATTAATCAATGAAATAACCTGTTGAATACTCGATTTCTGAAATTATTGTTAGCCTCAGCCGTAGTCTGGTTAGTATCATAACTAGTGATATACAGAAGAATCCCAAAATATCTGTTGTAATGTGCAAGTGTTTGAACTTCGAGTATTTTTGAAGTAGTTTCTACTACATATATACATTCTAAAATGTGTTCTTTTTAATGAGAAATATACAGGCCTACTGTTGTTTAGTACAAGGTACCAAATTTAAGTGACATTTTTTTATACATGAGCTATGGTTTTACACCCAAAAAAGCCGTTTGAAACAGAAAAAATCAGAAAAGCCCGCTGTGTATTTTTTTTTTAGTTGCCTGTCCAGTTTTGTCATGTAAGTCATTGTGTAAAGTAAAATACCAAAAATGTATCTTCACTGGTGATTTATTGCTGTTATCCTCCTGACACCAGCGAGTCCTGTTTGGATGTTTAGAAAGGAGGTGCATGGATGGAAACAGTGACACAGACATGCTATGGGAATTTCAAAATCCACACATTTCTTATAAATGAATGTATTGATTGATGTTTTTCACTTTGCATGAGTTATATGGGACTGTTTATTGATTATTTAATCAATATCCTGACTTGTGTGTCCCGTATGGTATTTTGTAATACTACTGTTTTAGTGGTGTGTTCCATTTATTAATCTTATTGTCATCATTGTACAATGTCAGCAAGTGAATGCAAATGAAACTGCTGTAGGCGTTTTGCAATCATCATTTTTGGGTTTTGCGTAGTTTTGGAAACATTCTTAATTCAGGGATTTTACTGTGTCTGTGAATCTATAATACTTGCTGTGTTTGGATCAGATGCTGGACAAGCTGAGAGACCGATGGACCAACACTGGTCTCTGGGAGAAGCTCGAACAACACAAAACCGTGATCACCGAGCCACGTGGCGGCAGCAAAGGGGATTTTGACGAGTTGCTTCAGATGTACTATGATGCAATAAAATACTGCGCGGAAAGAGGTGAGACATACAAGGGTTGGTAAATTGACTTTGAATCACTTGATATGTTTGCTATATCACTCTAAAGCCACTTGATTGGTGACTTGATGCCTGTTAAACCGGTGCTAAAACACATTACTTTGATGGTCTAGTGCTTACACAATGAATCTATTCATAATTGATATGAAACTTGAAAGTTAGGTGCATTCATCTTAGTTTACTATAGGAAAGCTCCTGTACAGTCATTTACAATGTTGATTTATGCTGTATTTCTGTATTATAGATGGAGCACTGCTGATTGCAGTGTGTCGGGGGAAAGTGAGTGAAGGCTTAGATTTTTCAGATGAAAATGCCAGGGCAGTGGTGACCATTGGAATTCCCTTCCCCAACATCAAAGACCTCCAGGCAAGTAGAACCACAACACTCAGCACCGCAGATAGGTTATTTGAACTGGGTGGGACCAAATACACCCTATA
>OOFC01042148.1:0-13895 GCA_900323345.1 Pseudochromis fuscus | reverse complement strand
TTATAAAGCACTTTTCATGCACAGAGACGCAGCACAAAGTGCTTTACATGTGAGAAAAATAATAATAACAATAATAATAATAATAATAATAATAATAATAATAATAATAGAATAAAATAAAAACAAAGCAAGCAAAGGAAATAATAAATAAATAAAATAAAATTAATCTTTTCTTCATTCGTAACTTAGTTTCTGTCTTTAACCTTGTTAGGAAAATGTAAATACATTTAATCACCTTTTATTATCATCAATTGATATTCATTTACTATAATCACATGTGACGGTATTAAATCTATATTCTTATATAAGCTCTCTCACTCATATAATGCGCCTTATACTCTGCATATTGAATTGAATTGAATATTTTTATTTAAGTGTCATGCACAAATGTGCCCAGCCCATATGGGCTTATATGACACTTCTAGAAGAAGGGAAGATGACTTTTTAAACAATTATATACAAATCAACAGAGTCCCGGGTACAATGCTTGCTGCCTCACAGTCCATGCTTTTTTCACAAATTTTGCCAAACCAAACATATTATGCTCAAATAACCAATTTAACATATCACCTTCACACATCCAAAATAAATCAGGATTTTTACAATGAATGTTTTCAAACAAAACAGATCTTACATTATTATATTGTCGACAATAAAATAAAAAATGAGTTTCATCTTCAATTAAACCTAAATTACACAAAACACACAGCCTGTCCTCTTCAGGGACTCCTCTGTATCGCCCCACTTCCACCTCTAGGGGCAGCACTCCTGCTCTGAGCTGTACGCATAGAGCCCTTTGTCCTCTTTTTAGATTATATTTTACATAGGGTTCAGTACAGAAACAACTCTTAAACTGCACATGAATTCGTAACTTTTTTTTTTAAACATCTCCAATTTCCACTGCTCGGCATAGCTATCAAATAATGTTTGCCTAATATCGGCTATTTTACATTGCAAATTATTAAAAAACACTGATTGAAAGTTCACTTTTAGAAATATGTCATGCACCTCATTAGACCAGGGGTGCCAATGTGCTTTATTCCAATTAAAGACTTTCCAGGTGAGTCTATTCTCCAGTTTCAGAGTCTGATCACCTCAGCCCTCTGCTTAACCACACGGGGCTCCCAGCCCATATCACCCTCTATGGCCAACCGAGGAGTGAACTTATGGACTCCTAGGAAATACCTCATTGCTCTGTGCTGGACAGCGTTACACTGTGGAGACTCCTCAAAGCCCCACACTCCGGCTGCATAAAAGAGGACAGGTGCAACTATAGAATCAAACAGCTTGGTATAGGTATTAAAACTTAAATCGGGACATAATTTCGTCTTATTAATGACAGCACCTAGTGCCCTTCCAGCCGACTCTGCAAGAATTCTTTTACCTTCGGAAAAACTCATATTCTCATGAAACACAAAACCAAGATACTTATAAGTTACAGAATACATCAACAATGCTCCCCCAAACATTATTGCATAGCTTATACTTGTCTACTGCTGAAATGCAATAGTTGTGAAACTGCAGCCACTTTCTGTGAACGTCTCTTCGCTTCTGAGTAAACAAGTCAAACAGGGTTCACCTGGCTTTTGCATTCGAGAAGTGGAACAAAACAAAGGTTACAATCGAGGGCGGGCGAGGGCTGACGACTCAACTGTTATGTCTATATAAGCTATTCTCCACTGGGACTGCCCCAGTGCACTCTTACATGTAACCATGTGTGTACTCCTTGCTGTAAGTAAAACTCTCACTTGAGACTCTGTGTTTTATGTCAGTGTAAACTGAGGTACGAACTTCTTTTACAGTCCGATATAGAAAAAGTTCCTGACAAACCTCTTCATTGAAATAACCAACACGGAGACTTGTTTTAACGCGTGTAACAACATGGTCAGTCGCAGCACGGTAAAACTACCATGTTGCTCCATCGGCCATCATTCTTTATTTGTTTATGTCACGTAACCAAGCAACACTGTCTTCTTCATGACAAAGACAATAGAGCACAAGTGCACCCGCAAAACAGCGTGTTCTCATACCCTCTCATAAACACCATAAACTTGTTCTAACATATATGAAACATAAATTTATAAACTGATTCATGGAAATATGTCCACATTTTCAGAAATGGCGCTTACATTCCGGCCCCTAATTGTTACTGCTGGGGCATAACGATTGCCAAATAGCATAAGCGATATTTCTGAATATTTTCTGTGAATCATGTTTTCACCAGTTACATTTTCACATTCTTATGGTTTTAAACAAGAATGTCATTACTCATCCTTTTCCAAAAAAAAAGACTCAATTTGTCTACAGGTCTTTCCAAAACATTGCATTTGGTTCTAACCATAACTCTTTTCACATGACCTTTTGACTCAGACAGAGTGTCTTTTCAACCTTTCCCATTAACCATGAACCTCTTGGGGCACAATCATCTACCATAAGAACAACATCACCAGGTTTCAGGTTTCTTTTCACATTAAGCCACTTCTGTCTTTCTTGTAAAAGTGGAAGATACTGAACTTGATGCCATCATCTCTTTGAGTACAAGTACTCCTTTTGAAATAAACCAGGTGGCAAGACAGGTGGTCTGTTATTTCTAGTAGGGTTATGACAAAGTTCTTAAACCAAGATGGTGTCCAAGATGGCTGCCATTAACTTGAAGTAATCATAAATTCAGTACAGTATTTAGACATTGATAAAAGCAGATATGTTGGTACCATGTGTATCTGTTACGCTTGTAAGATACAGCATATATGAGTTACACCTCACAGTTGCAACTGCACAGACCTGTATACATGAGACCCAACTTATAGCACTTGCACCTGCCACAACAGACAGATTTACAGCCACATTTGATGAACTGTTCAAAAGTCTTGGCTATTGGAGAGTTGGCTGTTCAGAAGACCTGCCATTCCTTGCCAACCTTCTGCCCTCCCCAGTCTGCAGGGCCCTCTGCTTCTGGTTGACACTGGGTTGCCTGGGCCCACACACCAGCCTGGTAGGTAGCACACCTGTTGTGTTGGAGCAGAGCTGCTCTGGTTGGTAGTAGTGACTCATAAGGCCTCTGCTTTCTGGTGAACATTTCAAGCCTGGCCTCATCCACAGTAGCACCTCTACTAGATCTGTCATACATTAGGGTGACAAACTTCTCCTGTGGTGGAATAAAATGATGACAGGAGATGGTATGGTGAAAGGTCAGCCTGGGGGGAGACTTTTATTGTCAGACCAGAAATCACAATGGTTGCAGAGTTGTCCCCAAGAAAAGTCTAACTGGGATCTGTCAGGGTGTGGTTATTATAGGTTTGGATTATGTGTGTGTTGTTTGGGTTTTCCATATGCCTGTGCGCCGGTGTGTCTGCCTACTTGTGAGATGATGGGGTTTGTCCCTAAATGTCACTGAGTGTGTTCTGTCTGTTCTGCCTTGGTATGTAAGCTAACTCTCAAGTCCCACTGACCTGAGGAGAGGAGGGTAAACCAGATCATATGTCAGTGTTAGTTACTATAGAATTTAGTGAATTCTCTACACTCCAAAATCTCTCGGTCACAATCCTCAACTGTGGGAGGGTAAGTACCCAGTTTGGAGAATACCGGCGACATGGTGTCACAGCCTGTTAAGGCATGAAAGAATAGCATCCCTTTGACTGGCCAACATACTGAAATATGTTATGCACACTGATTCAGCGAAGGTTCTGACCTTGCCCAAATGCAACCCACATTTGCTGTAGCCCAGCCTCTTGGAGACCGGTTAAGACACTTAGTGCTAAGACGAGAACATCCATGTCATTTGCCTTGATCATGTTGTGTGGCATGTTTGGTGTGCGCAAATATGCGGCTGTACGCTACCTCATTAAAGCATGTATCCAGTCCATTAAGACCAGTTCCATGAGTGCTGAGGACAGCAGATCCCTTTGTGACAATGACCATATTTGGAGCAAACATTTGTGCAACTTTGTCAGTAAGAAAGTGGTACAACTGTGTCTTGTTGTCACTGTGCGTCAGGAAGTCAGGCCAGTTAGATGGCATGGTGTTCTTATTTGTCACCTTGCGTCTTCCCCCTGGCCTCATTTGGACCCGACTTCAGCTTCAAGGCTTGAAGGGCTGTACACATCAAAGACCAGATGTGTCATTGTGTACTTGCTGGAGTGCATGTGTATCACTGGTAGGAAGTTGAGAGCTGCATAGTCCTCAATTATCTTGTGTACTTGCTGGAGAACATGTTTATCACTGGTAGGAAGTCAAGAGCTGCATAGTCCTCAAATACCTTGGATCTTTTTGGTGGCAGGACATGGATCAGAGCTGACCCATCTACAATGAGAATGTCTGCCTCAGGTTCCTTTCGAACTGGTGGGACATAAGTCTCAAGGAAAGTGAAAACTCCAGAAATGTTGCGTGACCTCTCTCCAAGTGAGACTGCAGAAGTTCTGCCGAGTCGGGGTGAGCAATGTCTTTGGTGTCAAACAAATACAGGTCTTTACTGTCTTCCTGGAATGGGTTGTCTTGGTCTTTTAGAGCTTGGGACAACTTATCAACTCTCTCCTTGAAAGTTTTCTGTGACTGTGGAGTTCACTCAACAACAAATCAATGTTACAAATTTCTCCCTCTCCTGAGTCTGTACAAGTATCTATAGGCTGTATCTCAAGAACCATAATAGATACAGACATGTGTACATACTTAATACCAAAATATCCGCAAGACCCAACTTTATATTCAGCTTCAATACATTTATGGGGCTTAAAATCGATGCATTTTAAGTTATTAAGGAAAAAACACATTTTTGGGCGGACATCTTGGATTTTGGGTCACCGTCTTGGAATTTTGTATGGCCAGCGTTATTTTTGAGAAGAGTGGGGTTTGAAGAGTATATGTACCTAATTTCATGGATGTATCACAATGTCAATGATTCTTTCATCATCTGCTCCATTAGTGGAGCAGATAACCCGAAGATATCTCGGAGCAGATAACCCGGAGATGACCCGAAGGTAAACGTGGAGATAGACCCTCATTTCAAACCGTTTATGTCTCACGGGTTTGTTTCTTTAATCGGCAAGGAAGAGGATGAAGTACCTGTAACTATTCTGCGAGATACGGCCGCGTCTCATTCATTCATGCTGGTTAGTGTGCTGCCACTCTCAAATGAAACTTTGTGTTTTTCTGATTTGTTGGTGTGGGGAATTAAAATGAGCGAGCTTAACGCCCCTCTCCATATGGTCCACTTACATTCACCACTTGTGTCAGGACACGTGAAAGTTGCCGTGCTCCGACGATTTCCGATTGGTGGCATTTCGTGTATTCTAGGGAACGATTTGGCCAGAGGAATCGTGTTTCCCCTGCCTGATGTCGTTGTTCTGATTCGTCTGTGCCACATGTGTTTCCAGTGTGCGCCATTGCGCGTGCACAGGCTTGTAAAATGGGTGAAGCTGTGGATTTGTCCGAGTCGTTTATGGCTTCATTAGATGAGTGTGAAGCCTTCTCTCCGGTGCCCCCCATCACCAAGAGTAAAAGTGTGTTAACAGGTGTCAATGTGTCTGATCTCTCCCCTGCGGACGCAGTTTTGAGCCTCAATGTCACAAGAGAAATGTTGATTAATGCTCAGAAAAATGACCCGTCTTTAACTTTGTGTCTGTCTTCAGTTGTAGCCACCGAGGACAGCAGGGAATCAGTGTTTTTTTTCCAGGACAATGGTGTTTTGATGAGACGATGGAGTCTGGACTCGAGTGAACTAACTGTCGCACCTGCCACACCTGTCAAATGGTGGGAAAGCCCAATCAGCCTGTACTGCTGGTGCCCCTGCACCCGATCCCGGTGCTTGGAGAGCCGTTCGAACGGGTATTGAGAGACTGTGTGGGTCCACTGCCAAAAACTGAATCCGGTCACCAGTACATTTTGACAGTGATGTGTGCTGCGACGCGGTATCCAGAGGCAATTCCACTACGCAATCTGAAAGTGAAACCGATTGTGAAAGCCCTCATTAAGTTTTTTTCAACTTTTGGTTTGCCTAAAGTTATTCAAAGTGACCAAGGTACTAATTTCATGTCGAAAGTGTTTGCACAGGTGATGACAGAACTGAAAGTTAAACATGTAACATCAAGTCCTTACCATCCAGAGTCCCAAGGTGCACTTGAGAGGTTCCACCAAACGTTAAAATCCATGGTGCGCAAGTTCTGCCTTGAGTGTGACAGAGACTGGGATGAGGGCCTCCCTCTCCTGTTATTTGCAGTGCGTGAAATTCCTCAAGATCTGTAAACTGATCTTCGGCCACACAGTGCGCGGTCCCCTCCGGCTCCTCAAAGAAAAGTGGTTGTCAGAATCGCCAAAAAGTGAGTATCATGTCCTGGATTATGTCAGTTCTTTTTGTGAGCGTCTCCATCACGCATGTGAATTAGCACGTGCAAACTTAGCACAAACTCAAATTAAGATGAAACGCCGTTATGATAAAAAGTCTGTTCTCCAAGTGTTTCAGCCTGGTGAGAAAGTTCTGGTGCTGCTTCCGTTACCTAGATCCAGCTTGCAGTCACAGTTCTCAGGTCCATACATGGTGGAGAGAAAAATCTGTGACACAGATTATGTCATCCAAACCCCAGATCGGAAAAGAAAATCCAGAGTGTGTCACATAAACATGATGAAACGTTATTTTTCCAGAGAGAGTGATCTGCTGCCTCCTGCTGCGCCCGTGATGTCCGTGTCTGCTGCTGGTCTCAGTACCACCTTTGTGATGACGGGTTGGCAGAGAAAAGTGATTTGATGCCGGCCGCTCATCTGAGAAACTCAGAAATATTGAGTGACTTAGAAAGTTTTTTGATCCATCTGTCAGACTCGGCCCGGGCAGATATTGTCTCCTTGATTGAAGATAACCTGTTGCTTTTCTCTGACCATCCCCGACAAACCTCTGTCTTATTCCATGACATCGATGTGGAGGGCCACCAACCCATTAGGCAGCATGCATACCGGGTAAATCCGACTAAACGGTCCATCATGCAGCAGGAGGTGAGTTATCTCATTGAGCATGGTTTAGCTGTTCCCAGTACCAGTTCGTGGAGCTCTCCGTGTGTTCTGGTCCCGAAGTCTGATGGTGGTACTCGTTTTTGTAATGATTAGAGAAAAGGGAACGCTGTCACTAAACCCGACTCTTTTCCGCTCTCCAGGACGGAGGATCACATTGATCGTGTAGGCTTCGCTAAATTTGTGACTAAGCTGGACCTGTTAAAAGGTTACTAGCAGGTTCCTCTAACGCCACGGGCCTCTGACATCGCTGCCTTTGTCACACCTGACACCTTCCTCCAGTACACCGTTATGCCATTCGGGCTGCGTAACGCGCCCGCTACATTCCAACGTCTTATGCAGCGTGTGTTAGCTGATGTTGAAAACTGTGAAGCTTATCTCGATGATGTCGTTGCTTTTTCTTCCACCTGGTCCGATCATCTCCACACTCTGACCCTCATTTTCAGCCGTCTCCGCGACGCCTCCCTCACTCTTAACCTATCAAAATGCGAATTTGGCAAGGCTACCGTGACATATCTAGGTAAGAAGGTAGGTCAAGGGCAGGTGCGTCCGTTAGCTGAGAAAGTGCAGGCGATTATTGATTTTCCAGTCCCACAGTCCAAAAAGGCTTTGCGCCGCTTCCTTGGGATGTGCGGCTATTATTGTGGTTTTTGCCGTAATTTCTCTGATGTGGTGGCTCCTCTCACAGGCTTGGTTAGTCCATTAAAAAACTTTGTTTGGTCCCCTGCGTGTCAGGCTGCTTTTGAGTCCCCCAAAGCATTACTGTGTAGAGCGCCCGTTCTTGCTGCACCTGACTTTGCGCTCCCTTTCAAGTTAGAAGTACTATAGCCAATAAGAAGAATATTAGGGCACGTTGTAGGGCTGAACGATTTTGGAAAATAATCTAATTGCAATTTTTTCTCTCAATATTGCGATTGCGATTTAATGTGTGATTATTTTTCATGGTCCTCTTCTCATGTATTTTACAACAAACACAACCAATAGATCAATCTGTATTATAATAAACCATATCAGATTTAGTATACATAAATGTTCTTCCTCATAGGCTAGGCTTATGTTAAGATAAAGGAAAATGAAGCATGAATTAATATGAAAGATGGTTTATTTGTCTACTTCAATTACAACTGTAAACTTACTAAATACTTTGACTTGCATTGTTCAAACTCAACACAATTCTGCCACACATGTGTGGTGTAAACATGAGTATATAGGTCTGTGATAAATCACACAAACTAAAGTGCAGATTACAACAATAATGCAAACCAATATGTGGCTTTACCACTTCAACATGTCCAACTCTTCATGTAAAGGTTGACTGCACTTCTTAAGCACTGTCTGAACTTAAACAGCCTATAAATAATGATATAATCGCAAATGCAATTAATCGTTCAGCCCTAGCTCATTGTATTACAGTAGTAGTGATAGTCCCACCGAATATTTCAGTGACAGAGCAATCAGGCCAGCACAATAGCCTTTATCACATTACCAGCAAGATGCTTGATACTTCTTAACTGGAAGAAAGCAGCTCCTCCATCTTTGAAGCGTTTGATGGAGGACATCATGTCCCACTTAAAACTGGAACATATAAGATATGCCATGAATGGTTCCCTTCAAACATATGAGAGGATCTGGCAACCATTTCTCAACTACTATGAAAGTGGTTTCAAAGTATAGCCCTCAAATTCCAATTTTTCTACTTGTTTTCTTTTTATTTACCCATTTTTCTTTTTATTTACATACTTGTGTGTTGTGTTTTGCAATTAATCATTTGGGTCACATTGTCACTGACATTCTGTATTACTCCAATTACTTGATGTTTTCCTTATGTTTCTTTTGTCTTTTTGTGAGCCCAATTATTGTCTCTATGTATTTTGTGTATTTTTGTGTTGTTCTAAAAAATGTTAAAAGCAATAAACAGATTTGAATAATAAAATGAGCTCATCAACAAATTTAATGATGTGTGTATCAGCATGCTGACTTCAACACTCATTGGTATATAAAATGAATAAAAGTGGTGAAAGGACACAGCCTTGAGGGGAGCTGGTAGAAGATAAAAGTTTATCAGATAAAAAACCATTCACCCTCACTCTCTGAGGTCTGTCAGTTAAAAAAATCAACAAGCCAGCATACTAAGCCCTGGTCAAGATTATGTACGCTGGTCAAACAGTCAGCTAAGATATGGGGTTGAATACCGTTAAAAGCTGAAGAAAAGTTCATTAAAAAGCAGACGTGCAAAATTATGTGCCCCCTCAAGATGACCCAGTACCAGATTAAGAAATATCGTCGTGTTGACGGCATCATTAACACCTCTGCCTGCTCTATAGGCAAACTGTAGATGGTCCAGGCTTCATAAAGAGAGATGTGAGAGCAATCGGCCAAAAGTCATTTTGGGTTTTTGGTGCTCTCATCTTGGGCACCGAAAAGATTATGGAGTCTTTCCAAAAATGAGGGACCCTGCAGAGCTGGAAAGATAGCCTGAAGACAAAGGGAAGATGCCAGCAAGCTGCTCTGTACAGTTCTTCAGAACTCTGCCCCCGATACTGTCTCGACCAGGGCTCTCCCTCTCTTCCACCCCTCTAAAAAGCAAACAGAGCTCTCATGGTTGCATCCATCTGGGCAGAGGAAGCATCTGACAGCTCATTACTAAAATCCCAAGTGTTAAAATGATTAAAAAAGGGATTCTGTCATTTTCATTTCAATTTCAATAATTTTGGTCATTTTAGCCTCTGTTTCTTTAAAAGTTGTGTTTCACAGGCTTAGGATGCATAAAAACTCATGACATGTTGCATACATGTCAAAAGTATTAAAATGTGCTATTTGATGTGTTGTTTTTGCTTTTAAGTGTGTAAATGGCTCTGTAGCACCCTCTAGAAAATTTCAACTAAGCAGCCCCCACAGGCCATTTAACCTAGAGCTATGAAATTTAAGAAATATGTTTATATTCTCAAGACCTACAAAAAAGCCTCTTGGAACCATGCTCTAAACCCAAGAGAAACTCCACAAATTTAAACTTTGAAACTTTTTGCAAGCCTCTTCTCTCACTGAAATTGAATGGGGCCTTTGGCAGATTCCTGGTCCTGCAGTGTTGGGAAAATAATGTAAAAATACATCAGAACATGCAGCTTGTTCCAGCTGAATTTCCGATGACTTTTCATAGTTTTTTGTCCATTGGCTGACGAGAGAGCTGTCAGTCACGTCAATCTTATATTTGATTTTGGCAAGTTTAAGTTCATGCTTAGCTTCCTTTTGTAGTTCCCTGCTGCAGGCAACATCCCCCTTTTTGAAACTGATGTTTCTCTGGTTAATGGTATTTTTAACTGATTTTGACACCCATGGCTTGTTAATTGGGAAGATAGAAATTAATTTCCTGGGAATTATCAAATCCTCACAGATATTAATATAAGATATGACAGTATCTGAGCTAAGCCAGAAGGCGGAGCTCTCAATTTACCAGTCGATCTACGTTCCCACCCTCATCTATGTTCATGAGCTTTGGGTAATGACCAAAAGAACAAGATCGCAGATACAAGTGGCTGGAATAAGTTTCCTCCACAGGGAGGCCGGGCTCAGCCTTAGAGATAGGGTGAGGAGCTCCGTCATCCGGGAGGGACTCGGAGTAGAGCCGCTGCTCCTCCATGTCGAGAGGAGCCAGCTGAGGTGGTTCGGGCATCTAGTAAGGATGCTCCCCGGACACCTCACTTGGGAGGTGTTTCGGGCATGTCCCACCGGAAGGCAACCTCGGGGCCGACCCAGGAAACGCTGGAGGCATTATATCTCTCGGCGGGCCTGGAAATGCCTCGGGATCTCCCCAGAGGAGCTGGTGGAAGTGGCTGGGGAGAAGGCTGTCTGGGCCTCTTTGCTGAGATTGCTGCCCCCGCGACCCGGACTCTCCGGATAAGCGGGAGAGAGGACGACGACGACAGTATCAGTCAGATTGTCCAAGTCTGTGCAAGTATCCATAAATAAATGCGCAGAAGAAGCAGTCTTGAAGGTGTGAATAGATTCCGATGATCAGACCTGGACCAACCTCCACTCAGGTTTTGTATCCTTCAAGACCCGTTTGCACACCAGACACAAATAAACCACACTGTGGTAAGAAGTTCCCAGCGAAGCCCGCTGAAAGGATGCATGCACCATGCACCTTTAATGGAACTGTAACAAAGGTCCAAATACCTCATATTCCTAGTGGTAAGGTAACATATTGATAAAAGTTTGTGAGTGACTCACAGAGTTTGCAGTGGTTAACATCACCCATAATAAAGTGGGGTGTCCAGTGCAAGGTTCTGAAGCCGGTGGACTGTATCTGCAATAGCCCATGTAGCATTAGCAACATTTGCCTTTGGATGAATGTACACAAGAGTTAGAAATATTTGTGGAAATTCCCTCAGAAGATAAAATGGGTGCAGAGAAACAGTGAAACAGTGATCGGAGTTCAATATCAGGTTTACAGAAGTGCCGCACCAGTTTTTATTAATGTATGAACAGAGCACACCTCCGAGTGATATCCCGGTCACTTTAAGGTCTCTGTCCATACGCAGTGGTTCCCCGAAGCCATCTATTGCCAGGTCGGGCTGCAGATCTGCTGCTTGATCCATGTCTCAGTCACAGCGATTAGGCAAGCACTTTTATACTCGGAGAGAAACTTGACATTTGCTTGCAGATCATCTACCTTGTTCTGATGAGATGTGCGTTGACAAGGATGATTGAGGGCAGGGGGATCTTCCCATGGCTCTGTCTCTTAAGCTGCTGTTGAACTCCACCACGTCTCCCCCTCCTCCTTACTCCATATTTTGACCTGAAAGAGGAGCTTGTATTCCCCAGAGAGGAATCATGATGGATGATCTCTGCAGGGAAGGATTCAGCGTACACAACACCCACACCAAAGTTCTGGAGTAGCAGGATGAATTTCCATCTGTACCGGGATGACTCAGTAGATACACAGTGACCTCTCAAAAGGCCAAAACAAAGTTTTAAGGCCAGGAGGAAGAATATCCACCTTCGGTAAGTCGTTGTGCGATCAGTCTTGCACATCACTATTGCATTACTTAATGATAGAAAAAAAAGGCGGTAGAACAATCCAAAAGGCCACCACACACACACATACCTGGAGTGACAGGTGGGTCCTTGGGCAAGACTCTTCATGCTATACGCCAACATCTCATAATGAGTGAAACCACAGATAATGGAATCATACTGGCTTGGACGTTGCCTGGGTCAACAAGGTCTGCGGCAGGTGTTAGGGAACTAGGACATTCTGATGTAAAGTTGACTACTGAAACAAGACATGCTTGGAGCAGGGCGGAGAACAAGGTGCTGTTGGGGGGCTACTATGGAAGCAACCCCAGTGAGAGTGGATACATCTATAGAATGTCGGAAGAATGGATGCTTCGAAACTCTGGATCAACTAACTATCTAAGACACAACTGCTCACCCAGTGTTTGAATCTCCGCAATAGGAAGTTACTATTGCAGTTGGAGATGGATAGGGTACAAGATGCCTCATCCAATGTACAAAGGTGCTACAGCAAGGGGGAGCCAGGATGACAGGTCAATATGGGGGTGGTTTCACCATCACCCCCAAACATCAAGATTGGGTACAAAGCCCCAAGAACAAGTTAGCTTAACACAAAAGCAACTGACCTCAGAGAGAAGATCAGGAAGTCCTGGGGGAACTCAGCTACCTCCTGCTTGCCAAGGCTAAAGAACAAAGTACCAGAACAGCCTCTACTGGAGGATGAAAACTCGGCACTGCAAAGATTCCCTACCGAGAACATCAGTAAAACCTAGCATCAAGCACTGAGTGTGAGTAGCTGGATGGAGCACCTATGGAAAAGAAGACTAGAGGCAAAAATCAAGGCAACAAGGTGAGAAGTTAGCCTCCTAACAGAGCAAACAGAGGTGTGAATCTCAAGAAAGAACTGCCCAAGAATTACAACAAGCTGTCCACAGCAGAGGTTCTGGAGACTGCATAGACCTGGCTCCCCGGGAAAGATGGACGCAACACATAACACCAATGCCCAATGGCTAAATGATCCAGTGGCCAGGCAAGAGTATCTGAAATTAAGAGCTGGACAGTAAAAGGGCCTTCCATGACTCATACCTACTGGACTATAGCCTGGATTCAATAAGAAAGCCTATGACTCAATGCCGCACACATGGATACTGGACTGTCTGAAGGTGTACAACATCAACAGGTCTGATTTGAAGCTTTTAAAATTAGAGTGATAAATGTTTCTATCTGTACAATGGTATAATTGAGGCATTATGGTACTTCATAGCAGTATAAGTCAAATGGATTCTGGGATTTTTCTTGCAGTTTTGGCATGTTGATTACCTCTCTGTTGGTGCGCTTACTTTGTTTTTTTTGTTTTAATATTTTATTTTAGTTTTGCATTGTTAAACACAACAAAAGGGATTGGATGCATAAATTATCAACTGTCACCTACAAACAAATACACAGTACAAAGGAGAGGTAGAAGAAAAAAATTGTTGGAACAGGAGCACAGTTAACGTACTCTGGCCTTTTGGCTTGAGTTTCACACAGCTTTAATTAGAATATTTAATATCAATAATATACCATTACAGTTTTCTGCCATATTTTTGGGATATTTGAATAGTTTGCATAGACTTATAAATAAATATCTTCTGTAATTTTGACAGTAGCTGCCAAGAAGGCAGTCACAAGATGCTGGCTCCTCCCCTACAATGTCTGGGTGGAAAAACAAAATGAATGAATCTATGTAATGGAATCTGTTACGTTCACAATTTGTCTCAAAAAGGGCACCTTTTTTAAACTATGGAGCAAGTGGGTCAGATATATAAAGCCTTGTTTTATCTCTCCCTTTTTGTTTTGAGCTTTTGTTGTAATTTTTATGTAAAAAAAAAAAAAAAAAGAAAAGTGAT
>OOFC01042147.1:0-14757 GCA_900323345.1 Pseudochromis fuscus | reverse complement strand
CAGCCGTCGATGGTGCGAGGGTTCACCTTCGAACCGCAGGCGAGGAGAGCTGAAACAACCTCAACATGGCCGCCGTATGCTGCACGGTGCAGTGGAGTGTACCAGTCGTCATCACAGCAGTGCACCAGCAGAGGATCAGCAGTTAGCAAAGCGTGGACTGTTGAAAGCTGAAAGAAAACCACAAAAATTAAAAACTAAGTTTCATGAAGTAACACCAGAAAAAGCTTGTTACCTATAGCTGTGATGATCCTGTTCCAGATTACATCTAAAATCATCATTGCTTACAGCAGGTAGGCTTCTTGCAAGCAAGATAAGATAAGATACCCACTTCACTGAGCCCACACTGGGGAAACTGTTTTTTCACAGCAGCAGGATAGACACAGTAAAGACTAACTGAAGAACAAAAATTATAGAATTAGAAATTCACAAATAAACAAGACAAATACAGACATATAAACACAGACCTATACACACCTTTAACTGACATATATACACATCAATAAATATGAATAAGTATTGCACTTATTACATACATATTACACTACAGCAGCAGTGAGGTTGTGGACACCGAGTAACTGAAAAAACAAAACAAAAAAACCCCAAAACATGACAGTGGGAACAGATAAAATCACAATAATAGATGCCTGTTATGTCAGGCTGGTAAAGTGTAAGATAAGGTAAAACTTGATTAATCCTGAAGGAAATTCATTGTTCCATTGTACATTACAGATGTCAACTCCTAGCATGCAAAATATTTTAAAAAAATAATAGAAATACAAAATATAACAAAATATATAAATTCAGAAAAGTGGTGCAGTACAGTGCAAGAGTGCAAACAAAGAACCAGTGCTTATAAAACCAAACCTCAACACTGCAATGTTTCAGCCTTATGTAAATGGGACACTTGCACGATGAAGAAATTGAAACTATTCTGAGAAATTTCAAGCACCCTTGGGAGCTTAATGGGTTAAAAACTCAAACCCTTCTCAGATTCAAGCGTCGATAATGAGAGAATTTGGTGTTTTTCTCTGTTTTATATTATCGCCTCTTTGGATTCTGTTGTTCAGTAAAAAATAAAGCATTTAAACAACACTTTTGAACATCCATTTAAAGATGAACGACTATGCTAATTTTCCAGTTTTAGTTTTGCATAGATTGCAGTTCAAAACAGTTCATATTCCATAATGACCATTTACGGAGTCCCTCATTTCATCTTCAGTCTGCAACGGGCAGTTTTGCCCCTTTAACTTTTGATTGGCTAACACCAGGGAGAGTGACAGAAGACAGAAGTTGACTATCTTAGTATTTTAATCAGAAGCTGTATGTAATAGGTTTTCTATACATGTCCATATTAATCAGTGTGTGCCGACAAGTGGGAAACATTGTGAAAGACAGGAGAATTGGAGAACAGCTTCAGTTACTATGACAACCGGGATCTTTGGAGTGTTTTCATCAGGCTGCAGTCAGAGGAGTTTTCTTACAGAGATTATTGGAACATCCGTTTACTTTATGATGTGAAACTGTGACAATGTGTAGTATGAACAGCCAACACTGGAAAACTGTAGTTAGAAAAAAAACAAGACATCAAAAAGAATACTTAACTTTAACAAACTGCTCCACAAGAAACTGTAAATAAAGCCAACTACACCTACATGGCAGAAGAGTTAATGTGGTGGTGTGCTGCAGGCTAAAAATGCCTGTGTGATCTATCACGCCCATACAGTCATGAAAAAAAGCATACAGCTGATGGTAGACTTTATGTATGTATTTGACAAAGCAGTTGCCATGACTCTAAAAGGTGAAAGGCCTAATTGCAGCTGCTTCAAGCCCTCTCACTGTGTTCAGGTGAAAGTGTTAGGTGATGACTAATTGCATTTCTCTCATCTCAACCTGCCAACCTGCCCAACAAATGTTCTCTCTTCACTTCTCCACCAGTAAATCTGCCTCGACAATTAGACTTGTTTTCATGAACAGTTAGATCCACTAACTATTCCCGGCAACAGTCCTGAGTGTGTCCCCTTTTTTTAATTCAAATTTAACAAGCAAAATATAACTTTCATGTACAACTGCAGTATTTTTGTTCACTAAAACTCTAAAATCAGATTCTGTTTTTGTGTTTTTCTTCTATCTTTCTTTCATCATTACTGTTATTACACTCTTATAATATGCACTCAATCGTAAAGGGGTTACTTTGGGGGCTTCTGGAAGAGGCTCAAGTGAAATTACCGTAATGAGACCAGATTGGCTGTTAAGTGCAACGTGTCAGCTCTCAGAAACTGTTTGAATTGTTCCAGTTGGGCAAACTGCAACTTAATTGTGGTAAACCAAATTTGCTTGTGCAAACATGTTACCGGCGATACATAAGGTTTTAAAGGGTTTAATGCACCCTGCGGAAGCTTCCTCACTTCAGACAGTTTTTAACATTTGAAAATCAGATTTCATCACAGTAATGAACAGAACAACTTGTGAATGGAAATGAAGCACAGAGCCACTCACAGGTGTTAAGGTTGCCAGGGAATGAGAGAGGAAGTGCTGCTATTAGGATGAAAGGAGAAGAAAACTGTAATTATGTGTTCTGTTTCGCTGATCCCACAGAGAGCATGGCCAGCGTCACTTCTAGCACTGTGAAAATGAAACCCTGAAAATGAAGTGTGGCTATAGATTGTTAACCTCAGTTTTTACTACAGGTAATATTGAAAACAGTCAAATATAAAAAGTTACCATCTTAAACTTGGTGTATATGTAGTATTGGTAACTCTGATACAGACACTGATCGCACTGCAGAAAGCATCTCTATAAGAATAAAAAAAGAACTTCTCATTAAACATCAATGATTCACATAATCAGTTGAGACGCCACTGAAATTTTTGTTTTGTCCATCGGTTATGTTGCTGTGTTGCTGTAAACTAAATAGGATGACATTATACTACACATGTACGCACACTCTTAAACTTTAATTAACTGAACTTTATGTCAGAATTAACTACAGTCCTACCTGTGACCTGTGAAAATGAGAGGTGATGAGTGACCAATGCTCTCAGGTGTGGTGCTGAATGCAGTGAAGGAGTTGAGTGTGGGACAGTTGTACAGCAGGGGAACTGAACTGTACTATAGAGTGCAAACATGTGGCAAGTTTAAACTGAAACATGTAAAGTTTTTGGGTAAAGTCCTACTTTGATATCAGCAGTGCTTTGAAGAGGTGTACACACACACACACACACATACACACACACACACAAGACAAAAAATTAAGAGACAACTTCCAGATCCTCACTACTGGTGGGGGGAATGTAGATTTGAAGAAGGGCAAGCCAACAAGCAATGGTTAAATAATAACAATATTTATATGTCTGATACAGCTTGAATGGTGCATGAGCACCTCTGCACAGACTAGATCAGGGGTGTTAAACATACAGCTTGCGGCCTTGGTGGTGTGTCAGCTAGGTCGGGAAGTCAAAGGCGGTGCATGCTCTTAACACGTTGGGAACCACTTAATAAATAGAAGTAGGCTTCTTGGCTGCTGAATGTTACTCTTCTCCATTCATTAACAATCAATACAGGTCATTTTCCACATTCTTGGAGAGAAAGAGCACAATTAAGTATTCACACATCAATACATAGCAGGACAGACAAGGACGACTAGACTAAACTACACTTACCCGATTGTTTTCTGCTGCCCACAGAATAAGCTCCTTTGGTTTATCTTTGAGAGCTTCTTCCTTTTCTAGATACCACTCCTCACTGTGCTCCCCCTCCTCCTCCTCCACTTCTTCCTCCTCCTCCTTGCTTCCTGTCCACAGGCTGCTGGAACCTCGAGGGATCAGGTGTCCGTGTGTGTTGAGAAGTTCAAGCTGGTTGAAATCTTCTGGAAACTCCATCCCTTGCTGTTTTTTTTGTACAATCCAAATAACTAAAAGACAATGAGAATATAAACAGATACAGTGACTGAAGTGATGAGAAATGTAAAAGATTACACTTGTTTTTGAAAAGTAAACAAAAATTGTGAGGTATCTTAACATTAAATACTACAATGTGGTCATTATTTTCTATCTAGTGTCTTGTGTAAAACAACACATCAAAGACATTTTATTTATTCACACTGTCTCTGCAAAGTCTAACTAGCTGAGAAGGTCTTTTAAAAAAAAAAAAAAAAGCTTGGACCAATTTGTTACCTGGATTCTGGCAAAAACTCAATCTAGTTGCATATCCATAATTTATCCAGCGCTGTTGTTTTACGCTGAATGTTTCCATTTTCTTGTGTCTAATTAATCAAAGGATTATTATCAGCTCATTTATTTCCCTTGTTCCCAACAGATCATTTTGGGCCTGCATGTAAGTATCAGAAACCTCAGGTGAATACAGGCATATCCAGCTATTGTGCATGCACGGCCTCACTGACAGTAGGTGCATTTTTAGTTGAATTGTACATCCATCTGTTTTAGAGAATCAGGTATGCACAGATGGATGGATAATTATTTTCTCCAGTTATTTTGCTCCTGAGATTTGTTGTTTACACCTCAAGAGGAGACACATAATAACCACCTTTTGTTTGTTCGGTTTGCACATCTGTGGTACAGGTGTAATTATTTCCCAGTGTCTCCACTTAGAGTGAGACAAGAGCTGCAACAATGAATAGATTAACTGGTTGACAGAAAATATATTTTCCAACTATTTTGATAATCTGGCTGATGACAAGTATTTTATTATGTAAAAGTTGCGAACATTTCTCCTTGCAATATCAGGATACTTTGTAATAAGAAAATGTAGTATTATATTATATTATTATTATATATATTTATTATAATAATCATTATGGTTGTTCAGCAATTTCAAGATCTTCTGCATCTTTTTTAATCAACTCTAAACTAAGAATCTTTGGTTTTAGCATACACTTACAAAGCAAAGCAACCAGGGCTCAAAAGTAAGGCCAATATGGAAGTGCAAAAATAATGCAATACTCCCAATGGCCAATAGATGCTGGCTCCAAAAAAGCTCTAAACGACTTCAGTTAAAGAAGATATACTATACTGATTTTCAGGGAAGTTTAAATAAGTCTTATAAGCCCCTAGAACATGGCTGTGAAGTTTCCCGGTGAAACTCCACTTTGACCCTGTATTTTAGTCTGCCTCAAAAACACTCTGTATCACCTGTGCTGAGAGCACACTGTTTTCATTGCATGTCACTTCAATGCTCCCCTCCGTTGCTCTGCACTGACACAATGATGCCGTCGCTGTAACCAGGAAACCAGTGCAATGCGAGTAATGGAAAATTAGACGAATCTACTCCACTGTGAGGCTGGCAGCTTGTGTAATGAAATGTGTGGGGTTTTACAACCTAAAACCGAGTTTAGGGTCCAGTCATGTCGTGGCCAAACTACTTTTGTAGTGGAGAAATCCAAGAAGGCGGATCCTATGTTTCCAGCGCTGTGGGAGACCCCGTGGGATACTCTCCAGTGATTGGCTAATGCAGTGTCTGTCAGACACCGTCTGCTCTTCTGTTGAGTCACAGTAGAGCGGAATCCAGAACGGCTCGTTTTACCCTAGATATTTCTGTTCAAGCAGCTCGTGACACAATGACATGTTTTAAAATCTCACAATCAGTGAGCTTGGAAGTAAGCCAAATCCCAAAGAGTACATATAAAAGACTTTAAAAAGTGAATTTTACATAATATGTCCCCTTTAACCCTTGTACGCCCCCGGGGTCTCCTCGTACCCCGAAGAGTGGAGGAGGCGGGGTACGAGGAGACCCCCGGGGGCGTATAAGGGTTAAGAAAAAAAAGGTCACTTTCAATCATGAAATAGTCAGTCAATATATCTTTTGCACAAGTCATTCTGTGGTCAGCTCTTCTTCTCAGTGATCTAGTGGTCCATCTGAAAATCATTTCATCATGAAGGAGCTATTAGGCTTCAAAAAGAGGAAGACTTAGGGGCGAGGTTAGCTTGATCGGCAGGGCTGGTCTCCAATGAGACCAACGGTCAAGTTGAGTATCATACACATTGGGCAGTGACCTCGGGGTCAAGGGTTAAACCCACTTCCTCACTTCACATCCAAATGTGGTCAGTTCTGGCTCCAAACAACCAACATGGCAATGTTCAAATGCTGATCTCCTGGCTTCAAAACACAAATCCACAAACCGATGAAGGGTGACTGGCTTCATCCATTTCTATACATAGTCTGTGGTCTGGACTCCAGGGAATTTATGTCCCATCTCATGCCTTTATTTGGGACATCACCCTGCCACAATTTCATCTCAGTCTAACCACCAAAATACTTAATAAATATTGTTCATTACTTCCAAACTGATCTCTCCTTATTGAAAAGCAGTAACTCCAAGTGATCCTCCAACCCCATTCTCAGGTTCAGTGTAAGTGTTCTAACCCTTAACCCCTTCATGAGTCTAACCCTGAACTCTAAGTTGACTTACTCCAAGATGGGAAACTCATCTCTGGTTTTAAAAAAACTCAGTTTCCCACTGAGTCCGCTTTCTGGAACAGTGTAATAATCTTAGCTAGTTGTCCACCTGACGAACTGAGAGAAAAGTGCTGTGCACTTGTCAAGACGAGAACAAACAATTAGATTAATGTTACATTGAACAGTGCTGACGTTTCCAGCACTGTTACACACCTGTTACCTGTTAGTACCAATTACTTATGGACGAAGCAGATAGTTGAAGCCACCGGTCTATTTACATTAATATAACACAGTCTACTGTACACCAGCTGTCCGTTAAAAAAAAATACTTACACGCTGACGTTAGATGTAACTGCAGAGACTGTCACTGGAGCCACGTGTCTCGTGTGAAAACAAAAGATTCTTCAGATGTAACGATTTAAAGGAAATAACAGCTAAAGTCTGACTCTCCTGTCGACTAAGGAACCAGCTAACTGTAACAAAGACACACGGGATATGTAGTCTTTTACCAAACTAGCATCAGTGAGGCGCGTTGCTAAAACACTTCACTACCCATAAGTACTTGCAGCTGTTTACTTCTTCACGGACGGAATTTTTGGTAGTCTCCCCGCTGCTTCCAAGGTTCTATCACTCACTGCTTAACCCGCTCTGGCCATTAACACGATTGGGAAGATACAATTACTTTATAAAATGTACACGGATGTCTTTAGACACTTTGTTAACAGGATAAACCCCGTGAAATTAATCATCTCGTCCTAACAAAAAATAAACAGAAACAAATCATACAACAAAACAAAAGAACACAAACACGCATATACGGGCCATTCTACTGAATTCGTGCAAATTTCTGTTCCACAATAAAAAAAACTATTTAACAAAACAATTAAGAATTCAGACCTTCAACATTTACTAAGATTGTGTTATGATCTAGTTAAACACAAGACTGTAACTAGATAGTACTTCAGCTAAATATATACAAAATCATTATTTATGCTCCCTAGGTAATTTCTATTGGGAAGTAGTCCCAATCTCTAAGCCCTAAATTTCAATCCATAAAAATAATACTTAAAAGAATTTTGTCATTTTTTCCAATGGTGTATTTTAAAATATAGCCTATGTTTGGTTCATTTTAAACAGAATGTAAAATATTTAGATTCATTTTGAAGTTTTTTTTTTTTTAAATTACAAAACATGCTTTAAAAAAATGCTGTCCCACACTTTTATGTCACAACCATAACACAAGTGGTTTTACCACATTGGTGGAGCCTGGTTTTAGCCACACACCTGAATTTCTGACCAGGAAGAGACACTGCATCCTTGTCCCTCATGGCTGCATGGTGAGTGATTAACTCTCATCATTTTTAAGTAAATGTGCTCCGAAGTCTGCAAAATCAGTATGTTACATTAAAAACTGTCACAACCGTACACATAATATCTGCAAGTAAGTACACTTTTGGGGGCTCAAAGCAAAATATTATGTTTTGTTGTGTGTACAACTGTTCAAACATCTGTTTCTAGCAATTTACTTGTTAGCATTTTTGAGTTATGCTTGGAATTAGCAAAAAATGTCATAACCGTAACAGTCACATCCGTAACAAATTGTAATGTTACGGTTGTGACATAATCATTATGCTAGTGACAACATGTAATGTTCCACATATTTAAGGCAATGTTTGATCATTATTATTACATTATACTCTTAAAACATAATACTAATACTAATACTAATAACAATAACAATAATAATATTGTTACTATATTATATTTGATTTGTAAAGCACATTTCATTCTTATGAATCTCAGAGTGCTAAATAATGTATGATATGATAAAACATGAGGATAATGCTGATTTATACTTGCCATTATACTGCTAAGCTGAGAGGTTAGATATGAGCAGTGTCCTTTTATTGTACACCTCATCTGTGCAGGTTCCCTGGAGGTCAAGGTTATGCACAACATTGGGCGAAACAGCTTTTTCTGTCCGCTAAGGAGGGACAAGATCTGGTATACCCTGGACCAGTGGTTCCCAATCCTGGTCCTCGAGAGCCGCTATCCTGCATGTTTTAGATGTGTCCCTCTTCCAACACACCTGATTCAAATGACCAGCTCATCATCAAGCTCTGCAGAAGCCTGATAACAATCCTGATCATTTGAATGACTAGTCAGACAATCAATCAATCAATCAATCAATCAATCAATAACGTATTTAATGTGTTATAGAGAAAGACTTCAGTTAGTCCTGTGTGGTGCTC
This sequence comes from Pseudochromis fuscus, assembly GCA_900323345.1. Taxonomy (NCBI): domain Eukaryota; kingdom Metazoa; phylum Chordata; class Actinopteri; family Pseudochromidae; genus Pseudochromis; species Pseudochromis fuscus. Next base: position 6,094 of record OOFC01042147.1, on the reverse strand, counting down.
AGGGGATTTGTAAATTGAGTAAACAACTTCAGAGTAATAAGTAGAAAAATTGGCACACTAAAGCTGAAACCATCCAACAGTGGATTGCATTCAAATATAGACACTTAAGACATTACAATAACTCCACAAACCCTAGTCCAGGCAGTGCATAAGACATAATGTCCTCCAAACATTTCCTCATTCAACCTTCAACCATTATAATATAAGTTGTAAGGCCAGTGTTTGTTTACCTGCTGTGCACCACTGAGCCTGATTAGATTCAGTGGCACAAAAGAAGTGTACAAAAGAAAATTGCGGAGTACACAAAAGAGGGTCTTTCACGATAAAGCACAATTTAACTTTATGAAACACACTGAAGCAACATCTCAAACCAGAAAAGACATCGCAAAACAGTTACCCCATGAGTCACATCTCTAGTCTGTTAGATAGGAACACTGTACTTAGGAAAGCACAATGGCTCTGTGTCTACTTATGTCCTTAAGAAAGAGCATGGTCTGAAGATCCACCAGGCCACAATTAGATGCTTAATGAGGAAGCAGGTGGAGCAACGCACAGGTCGAGTATTTGGTGAGACGCAGGAGGAGCGTGGCCTGCAGTCACCCCACAGGGCCCAGTCCCTGCCCGCCCCACCAGCTTTACCCCAAGATTGGCATTCTGAACACAGCCGGATTAAGTGGCCTACCACCAAGAAGGAGAGAGTGGGCCACCAGTTTGATGAGGATGTGGACTGAGGGCTCAAGGCCACTGTCAGGAGGAGTACTGACCAGAGGAGCATGATCATCAGCATTACTTTTGGCACCAAGGAGCAGAGGCCAACCAGAAGGTGGACTGGATCACTGGGAGATGACGATCAGCCAGTTGGGATTGGAGCTTAGACTGCTGGGGAAGCAGTATAAGCAGGCAAGGGAGCTCCATCAATCACTGGTGAACACACTGATTTTATCAAGATTTTATCAAACAGTACACCAAAGTGGAAGTTCAAAGAGAACATGTGAATTACTGTGATAAAAAAGAAGTCCTGAATTATTTATTTCATTGAGGGAATAAGTGGCCACATGTCTTCACACTTTCAATCATTAATCACTTATAAAGATGAGAGATATTTGTGTGAATGAATGATTGTGAAAATGAAATTCACACTATCACATTCATTGCTTTTGCATGAATATTTTGCATCGTTTAGTAGTAGTTAGTTCATTTGTCATGGTTTTAAGTTGTGACTCAGATAGTGATGTGTAATGAGAGCCAATGATGAACGTGGGGTTTAAGAAATAAATATAAATAATGGATTTTATTATTTATATAATACTTACAGCTCACACAATTTTGAAATCTAGCTACAGCACAGGAGGTCTGCAGATTTCATTTTCCAGAGTAGCAAAAGTCTATGTGTACTGAAAATGATAAGCTCAGTGTCATCCCTCAAAAGGGTCACAGAATATTAAATTTGAATACTCTCCTGATACTGTGCATTGTGATTTTTTTCATTTATAAATTTTATTTGATCACTTTTGTAATAAAGAAAGTGAGGCAACCATGAAATTATTTCTGTTTATAATCACTTAGCATCAGTTTTGTTATAAAGAAAGTGAGGCAACCATGAAATTAATTCTGTATATACTTAATTTGAGTTTAACATTTCATGAAAAAATTATATTGTCTCTTTCTTTACCTGGTTTATCATTAGATAAATCAAGAAAAGTCATGGTTCCTTTAATACAAAATCAGACATAAGTCCTTAATGTTGTCTGGCAACCCCAGAGCTGAGCTTATTAATAAGCTTTGTGGTTTTCCACTACACTAGCAGAACCACCCGACTGCATGCTGGTGTTAATTTGCCTCATTGCCTCATTCACGTGCACAGAAAAAAAAATCATTTTTAATGTCTGTGCTAATCTATCAAGCATTTGAGGGTTGACAACATTTTTTTCTAGCTTCTAACGTGGATCTTTGTCAAGCAAATGTATGTCTGATAATGATAACTTATAACACACTGAAAGGCAGTTAGTCAAGACTGTACAGTCACGTTGATAAACATTATCAAATACAATCACAGGTTCTTCAGATGAAGTCACTGGGACCGTGGGGCAAAATCATCAAGGATGTCTACTGACCTGCTGATCTTGATATTTTCAGTGCATCAGGAGTTGAGTGATATGTGAGCATGGTATCACCTGACTAGAAAAATAAAAGAAACATTAGACATGAAAAGAATTTACCTTACCAGTCCTCTGTATCTCACCTTGCATCTCCCTCTGCTTGAGGCTGACACAGACAACATTAGCCAGAACTAGCATAACACACAAGAAAATCCAAAGAACTGCTGCAATGAACTCGTTTTGTGTGTGATATCAGCTCAAGGTATTGACAAGAAGGGAGAATGTGGACTAAATATATCTGGTTGTGATGCCTCAATTTAAATACATTTCTAAAACTTTGTGCCCAGCAATGTGAAATAGTGTCTGCCAGACCTGAGGGCCCTAATACTGACAATCCATCCATCTCTCAAGTATTACTACAAATTACATCTGCGTATCATATTTAACCGCATTTCTGCCATTTTCATAGTTTTCCTTGTCGTAATTTGTATTTTGTTGAATTTAGTTTTCAAATCCAATCAAAGTGTAGTGTATGTATTTTTGCATGTATGTGTGTGTACACACTAAAAAATGCTGGGTTGTTTCAACCCAGGACTGGGGAAATATTGGACTAACTACATGCTGGGTTAATGTAAAGCTGTAAAATAGGTTGTTTTTGTCTGGTGGATAAAATACTAGATAAAAACAACAAAATGCTGACTAAAAACAATGGCCCCATTCTTGAGCCCTGCTTGCTTTGTCCATTTCTATAGACAATAGGCTATACGGATAAAAAACACAAAAATATTTGGTAAAACCAATAAAATTTGGAGTATAAACAACAAAATTTGGAGTTAAAACAACAAAACTTTGGGTAAAAGCAACACATCTTACTGAGTTAAATTAACCAAAGTCCTAGTTGTCCAATATTGACCCATTTCTGGGATAAAACAGCCCAACATCTCTGTCCACATATACACCTTTGGCAATAAATAAACAAACAACTCAATAAAAATGTATTTTTCAAAAATAAATGAGGACTTGAACAGAAAAGAAAACACATGTGCTCCTCCCCGAACCCCCTCTCTCTCTGTCTCTTTCTCCCTCACACACCCACATCTGCACACTGAAGGTTTATGAGCTGCTGCAGCAGATGCAGCATCACACAACTTGTTGCCTATCCGTGAGCATCTCTACATCACTTCAGTGAGTCAGGTACAGGTGACAAAGGTGTACAATTTACACTGATCACAAGCTGCACAAATACAAACTAGAAAAAACTGGACAAAAAGACAAGAAAGCAGTGATACAATGAAAGCTGTGTGTGTCTGGCTATTGGTGGTGCTCTGGGTGAGCAGCTCGGGACAGAGAATTAACGACTCCGCTCTCCTGGGGGACGCTATGTTCTCCTACTCCGAGCGTTTGCTTAATGTTTCGGGACAGCCGGGTAACCGGACCTCTGGATTGTTCCTCCTGGACTTCGACGAGGGGATGCTGGAGGACTGGAGCTCTCTGGCCAATAAGAAGAGCAGCGGCGGGCAGTCACAGGACGGCGGCATCAAGGCGCTGCTTGTCGCCGCTTACTCTTTAATCATCGTGATCTCTCTGTTCGGGAACACCCTGGTGTGCCATGTGGTGGTCAAAAACAAGCGCACCCAGTCCGCGACCAGCTTATTTATTCTGAACCTGGCTGTGGCTGATATCTTCATCACTGTGCTCAACACACCTTTTACTCTGGTAAGATCACTTACTACTTTGGATACCTGGAAACATGCTGCGCTGTGTGTGCATCTGCACATTTTGTTGCACTTTCAGATGAATGAAAATAAATCCTTCAGCACAGCTCACACTCTTATAGGGAACACTCCAAAGGGAATCACTTTTAGGAAACAAAGTATTTAAAATAACCCAAATATCGTATGGAGTCAGGTAGGATGCAACTTGAAATTACATTATTATGAAGGGCAGAGCTCCTCGTCTGCGTATTATGTGGAAAGGACTGAGAAGTATCAGCTACACGACTTGCATTTACAAAAGAGAAAAACTTTGAAAAGAACAAGTTTGAAAATGGTAGGACTGTTGTCAACCAAAGAAAAACTTGGTCGACTAAATTTCAATTGATTGGTCGTTGATTTAAAAAAGGGGACGAAAAAAAACACAGTATCTCTGGTAGTGACAGAAAAATCGGTGCATCCTGGATAGTATTGATAAGAAGCTTGTTGCAGCAGTTTAACCTCATTTTTTGCACTGAAATAACAATTGAATCAGAGCAGACAGGTGTTTACTTGCACATACACATATGATTTCCAAAAATGTATAGCTATACACAGTATCACAGTACAATAACGATTTTTGAATTGTATACAAAATAGTTTCCTATAAACCCTGCATCAGCTGAATGTGTTGCAAAGGGATCCTGCAGTCAATATTTCAAAGAGCAAATAAGGCTATTATTAAAACACATATAATGAAACATTCCCAGTACACGTTGAAGCTTTAAGAGCGAAATGAACGAACCATCCGTCCTAGGAATGTTACATGTTACATGTTAAATGTTGTTATTCAGTAATACTGTGTTAATGTTTCTGTATTGTGCGGATTTAAGTGGTTGAGCATAGAAGTGTTAGTTATTAGAAGTCTTCCAGCGGCTGTTATCATAATCGTAGCTCTGGTCCCTTCAGAATAAAAGAGTGACTAATTGAGAACGTGCGGTGAATGCGGGCGCGAGGGGTGTGTCAACATAGGCTTCAGACTCCAAGCACTTCTTTCCTGTCAGAGTGGGAGCATGCGAGTGTTTGACCAAATGCGATTTTGGTCACATGAGAGCTCATCCATCTAATTACCAGTCGACTAGAAGGTGTTAGACTGGATGACCAGTTAAAATGTTTAAATCATGTCAGAGACTGTATTAGATCATTTGTGTTGAATTAAGTGAGTATTATTGTTGAAAGATGTTAAAGTAATAGTTGGTTGAGACATGAACTTCACTCTCTGTGTGTGTGTGTGTGTGTGTGTGTGTGTGTGTGTGTGTTTTCTCAGGTCCGGTTTGTGAACAGCACCTGGGTTTTTGGGAGGACAATGTGTCACATCAGCCGCTTTGTACAGTACAGCTCCTTGCACGTCTCCACTCTCACTCTCACCGCCATCGCACTGGACCGCCGACAGGTTTGTCTACATCAGGAGATCAAGCAGTGATACTCCTCCATCCTTAGAAAACATCTCAGCACACAACAAATTTGTGGCGTAAAACAATCTGGAGTTAGGCAATAAAAGAGTGAAACAGTTACATTGCTGGAGTTTATTATCTAAGTTTAACACTAGCTTGTGTTCAGGGATACTTTTTGACAGTGTCATTTTTTGGGGCACATTCACCGGGTGTTGAGGAGCGTGATTGAACACCATAATGGGTGTTGATTGCTGGGCACAGCAGCAGACAACACCATACTTACTGTCTTAATATGATCCTCCACGTTGGTTTGGTTTTTCCAAAGTTGTGACAATGTTTTATCTTTGTGTCTATTAAACCATTTAATCAATGTAACAGAAATACAGAAGGGAAATATTGTAGTGATCACTGAGGCTGCTGATTGGACTGTTCAGCTGCAGTGACTTCTGGGAATGTTACATGTTGCAATTAAATGGGGTTTAGTAAGGTTGTGTTCATGTTTGTGTATTGTGTGGGTTTTATAGTTATGTGGTTTAATGTGTTACAGTAATGGAGGCACCGCGACAGATGTAGTTAGTGCATTAGAAGTCTTAGACGTTGCTCATTTCAAAATGAGAATTTGATTGGCCGTGAGCTCATCGACCAACTCGTCAACCAACCTACTGAAAGGTGTCAACCCAATTGTTTTTTTAATCACCCCCCACCCCCAAAAAGGACTCTTAACTCCTAACTTAACGTGTACATTGCATTGTTTTACCTTTTTATTCTTAGATTTTTTAGCTCCACTTTTTCCTGTTTATCATTTCTTGCCAGTGTTTCCTCTGGGGAGCCCTCTGCACCGGGAGAGGTG
>OOFC01042145.1:0-13264 GCA_900323345.1 Pseudochromis fuscus | reverse complement strand
TATGTGTGTGTGCATATGTATACATATATGTATACATGTCTATGACGAGAACAGTAGGAAGAGAATGCCGCATTGATGTTGATGCAAGAATGGACAGCTACGTTTTGTTTAAAGGAGAGAAACGAGTTACTTTAAAGCGTGGTCCTGAAAACTGTGGGGAGCGTGATGGCATGACAGGAGGGGCTGGGAATGGCCTTGGCTTTTTATTGTCCGGAAATACAGTGCACACATGGAACTAATGTAAATGTCGGAGGACTTGGACTCATTTGGTAGAGATACAACAAACCAGGGCCCAGTGGGTCCAATCTGGCCACGGGTTGGGTTGGCAAAGTGTGGAATTGACTCGGGTTAACACCTTTCAGTAGATGAGCTATCGACCAACCACAATCTCACTTCATGAATAATCGCATGTGTCACTTTGGCACAAAGCACCTGCTGAAGTAGGGGTGGGCGATATGGCAAAAATAGAATATCATGATTTTTTAAATTATCTTCTCACATTTTCAATTTTATCACAATTTTTACGTCGGCCTACGTGTGTATTGCTTGTCCAATCACATGCTGTCAAAGTATGCAAAGTAAAGTACTAAATCTTTCTGTGTTGCAATATAGGATTTCAGTTTTCTGTCAGCACCAACAACGACTTGGGGCTGGACGCTGTCTGGAAAAAAAAATGGTTTGGGAAATGGGCGTGGCCTATTAACCACTGCAGTGACCAAATGCTTCTTCGTGTGTAATGGATGTTCTGAGAGAGGTTTCAACCTCTTAGGAGTAACAGCTGATTTTTACTGATTTTTTTGAGGTTCCAGATCTGACGTTAGAGATGTCTGTGGATAAGTCCACTCCCACTCCAAAAAGTAAAATATTCACTAAAAATCAACAATAAATATAAAATTATTCTCAGTCTCAGAACAAAGCATACCGACTGGCGTTATGCTCGGTCAAATGGTGCGTCTGTAGAGAGTCCTGAGAACAAGTGTGTTGATTTTGGTAGTGTTTTCTCAAATGGCTTCTGAGATATGAACATGATTATGATTTTCATATTTTGAAAAATATAGAGTGACGGACAACAAGATAGGCCCTATGTTGCGGTTCAGAAAGTCATCAGCTCCATTTAGTGGATACGCTCACCAAGTTTTAGCTTTTAAATATGTACAGCTGAATTTTTATGAATTCTTGAAATTTTTGGGGTCATGTTTTGTTTTTTTGCCATAAGCCCCACCCACTTCAAGATATTTTGACCAGACTTGGTAGGTGGACTCTGGAGTCAACCTGGATTATGTACACCAAGTTTCACATTAATCTGTGGTGTAGAATTTAAGATATGAACTTCTTCAATTTGTAGCGCCTCCTAGTGACTGTTCAATGCAAGTTTTTGTCCACTTCGTTTGTGTAGAGGTTGTGACTTAGATCTCAAATTATGTGCAAATATGAGTAAAAATGTCCACATCTTGATTGATTTGACTGCTTGCTCTTCTACATTTATCTTAGCATAACTCGCTCATTTTAAGGAGTAGAAAAATTCTTTTAATAACTTTTTCCCTTCAGGGGGTCAAGGTTCTACATACAACCTTTTGTGTAGATTGGCTCTACCATGTTTAAGAAGTATAAAATTTGTGTTAGTTTTTTCACAAAATTTAGTCAAATGGTCTAAGGTAAAATGGGCGGGGCCTCGCCAGCCAGATTCAGGAGGAATGCTCGAACGCGATGATATTAAGTTTGGTGGAGAAAGGGGCCTCGATTCGTCATGACAGTGCTAAACACGTTTTCTGTTGCTGTAGCACCAACTAGTAAGCATAGGTGTATGAGATTTAGTGGATTAATCCAGTGTGTTAAACTGTACAAAACTGGATAGTTTTCACATGTCCACATGGATGTGGTGAAGAAATATCAGCTTTGAAGTGGTAAAATCGGGTAAAAAGGATTTATTTATGAATTTATTGGCGTCTGAAGGGTTAATTTTTTTTCTTTTGGCCATAACTCCCTCCTACTTTGAGATACATCGACCAAATATGTTAGCTGGACTCAGTAGTCAACTTAGTTTATGGCCACCCACTTTCATGTTAATCTGTCATAGGAATTTTGAGGCATAAACTTTTTCAATTTGTAGCGCCCCCTAGTGAGGGATCAATGCAATTTTTGTTCAACTCCTTTTGTGTTGAGTGTTGGCCTTAGATCTTGAATTATTTGTGAATCTGAGTGAAAATGTACAAGATACGACACATTTACTTATTTGACTGCTAGCTATACTGCATTTATCATAACATAACTCGCATTTTAAGAATAGAAAATTTCTTTTAATAACTTTTTCCGTTCTCGGTTGGTTCTTTCTACATGCCAAATTTCGTGTGGATTGGCTTTACCATATTTGAGGAGTATAAAATTTGTGTCAGACTATTCGGCGCCATTTTGTGAAAAAAATCAATAGGCGGAAATGGGCGTGGCCTAGCCAGAGCGATTCCGGAGGATTGCGCAAACACTGATATATGATTTTTGGGGGTAAGCAGCCTTGGTTGGTCATTATAAGGCTTAATGTGTTTTTTTCTTCTGTAGCGCCACCTAGTGGCACAGGTCCATGAATTTTTGTGTCAAACTGGACCAGGCTGGCTAGTTTTCCTGAAACCACCTATAACGCGCTAGGCTGCAGTATGAGTTTTACCTATGGAAGAATAAAAATAAAAATTGCAAAAACAATAGGGTTCCCTGCACCACGGGTGCAGTAAACGGCGCTGCTGCTTGCATCACAAGATCCCAGCCCTCGCGGGCTTGGACCCTTAATAATAAGAATAAAAATTTTTGTGTAAACAATAGGGTTCCCCACACCACGGGTGCTGGGAATGGCGCTGCTGCTTGCATCGCACCGTCCCAATCCTCGTGGGCTTGGACCCCTAACTAGACCTGCGAGCAGATATGAACGAGGTCCAAGCCCCCCTCACCCATCGTCCTGGCGCATGTCGGGACCGGCGCATCAGCCATCATGTGCCCAGGTCACGCCCAGCGTCCCTGACCCCATTGGCTGATGGGAACGTTGCAGTGTCCATTCTGAGAGATAGGAGGTGGACGTTTTGGGGAAAATGCGTTTTGGGGAAGGCCTACGTGTGTATCGCTTGTCCAATCACATGCTGTCAAGGTATGCAAAGTAAAGCACTAATTCTTTCCATGTTGTGATTCATGATTTCTGTTTTCAGTCAGCACCAACAACTTAGAGCTGGACTCTGTCTGGGAAAAAAAATGGTCTGGAAAATGTGTGTGGCCTATACAACTACTGCAGTGACCAAAGGTTTCTTCGTATTTAATGGATGTTCTGAGAGAACTTTCGACCTTTTGGGAGTAATGGCTGATTTTTACTGTTTTTTTGAGCTTCCAGATGTCACGTTGGAGCTGTCTCTGGTTAAGTCCACTCCAACTCCAAACAGTAAAAGATTCATTAAAATCCACAAATCATAAAATCATGAAAATATTCACAGACCATCCTCATGACGTCCTCTTATTTTTCAATAGGTTTTGTTGAGGTTTGATCACTTATGTGATGAGAAAAAAAATATTGTACATCATGCGCAAAAATGGAAAAATTTAAACTGTCGCTACAGATGCACCGTTTGACCGAGCTCAATGCCAGTCAGTGTACTTTGTTGTGAAGGTCATGAGAACATGTTTGTCGATTTTGGTAGTGTTTGCTCAAATGGCCTCTGAGATATGAATATGATTACGATTTTCATATTTTGAAAAATATAGAGTGACAGACAACAAGATAGACCCTATGTTGCAGTTTTGAAAATGATCAGCTCCCTTCAGTGGATATGCTCACCAAGTTTTAGCTTGGAAATAGGTACGGACTCTGGAGTCAACTGAGATTATGTTCACCAATTTTTACATTAATCTGTGGTGTGGAATCTGAGATATAAACTTCTTCTATTTGTAGCGCCCCCTAGTGACTGATCAGTGCAATTTTTTTGCTCATCTCCTTTTGCGTTGAGTGGCAGACTTAGGTCTCAAATTATTTGCGAATCCGAGTAACAAGATGCGACATCTTTATTTGACTGCTAGCTATACTACATTTATCATTACATAACTCGCAGATTTTTAGGAGTAGACAAATTCTTTTAATAACTTTTTCCCTTTCCGGTTGGTACTTTGTCCATGCCAATTTTCGTGTAGATTGGCTTTGGAGTATAAAATTTGTGTCAGACCATTTGGTGCCATTTTGCACAAAAACTAATTTTTGGTTGGTCAGTGTAAGGCTAAATGCATATTTGTTTGCTGTAGTGCCATCTAGTGGTGCAGGTACATGTAGTTTTGTGTCACTGTACCTTGCGGCGAACTGGACCAGGTTGGCTAGTTTTCACGAATCCACCTATTATGCGCTAGCCTGCAGTATCAGTTTTACGGAAGGAGAAAAAAAACAAAAAACAATAGGGTTCCCTGCACCATGGGTGCTGGGAATGGCGCTGCTGCTTGCATCGTGTCGTCCCAGCCCTTGTTGGCTTGGATCCCTCATAAGAATAAAAATATTGGCAAAAACAATAGGGTTCCCTGCACCATGGGTCCTGGGAACTGCGCTGCTGCTTGCATTGCGCTGTCCCAGCCCTTGTGGGCTTGGACCCCTATTTACATTAAATATGTAAACATATTTAAGTGCAATTATATACATTTTAAATCTTGACTGGTCTGATAAAGTAAAAGAAAACAGAGAGCACACATGAACTTACTTTAGTTTTTAAAAAAAATGACATTGAAAAAATAGAATAAAATAATATAAAATCTTAAAAAATGAAAACTAACATACAGCTGTAAATACAGTGCAATACATTGCAACTTGTAGCGCGGATCCAAAACTTTTAGCATTTTATTAACCACTTCCACCCGAGCGCCCGCACCGGTGCGGGCAGACGCAAAATTTCAGAGCATCCCTCTGATCTCATGCCTATAACTTGACAACCACCAGATGAAACAACAATTCTTTTGCTGATTCTGCTACAGGAGGCTTGGAGTGTGACTAAACAGTTGTGATTCAATATTCCAACAAATGTTTTAACTCATTTTAGCTAGAAAAGCCGTCATTTAACTCTACACCACATATTATACATCAAACCGCATGAGGAAAGCCTCCTCTTTAAAATAAGGCCACTGTCACCTTTGTATGATGTACATACGTCCCTCCAGCCTGGGGAAAGTAAACAGGAAGTGTTGCGGGGAAGAAAAATCCAAGTAAAAATATAATCCAATTTTGTCATTTTCGCCGTTCAAATCCGTTCAAAAACTTTATTTTCAATGCTCATTCTTTTCAGACAGTCCCTCTGAAGCAAATGAGGCCAAAAAATCTCTGATTAGACTACTAAGAGTGACGTGTATGTACAGCCTATGGGAGTGCGCAGCACACTGTCTGTTTATGCCCTCCTTGCAGCAATTGGATAAAACCCAGTCAAGTTTTGTTGTCATCAAAGAATTCTACTGGTTTAGAGCTTTCAAAGGAGGGGCTACATGCCAGAAATCTCCAAATACTGACTGAGATACAAGCTTGCATAACGCTGGACCTCACAAATACATATATTATTTCTTATGCACTTTACGCACGTGGTCCACTGCGGCGCATGGAGGTTTCAACCAGTGGACAGAAAAACATCTTTTTTTGTGAAAAACATCATTAATTATGACTAACAAACTAACTGGAAAAAGATTTAGTGTTGTTGAAGCATTAGAGGAGATCACCAGGACAAGTGATGTCGACATTAGAGATTCTGAGGACAGCAGCTCAGACAGTGGTGTCAAGGGAGAGTTGTTTACTAAGGCTATAATACTCTGTCTATAATAGGGGTCGGCAACCTTAGACACTCAAAGAGCCAGTTGGTCGCATTTCCCACAGAAAAGAAAACACAGAGAGCTGCAAAACCCTTTTGACATATAAAATGCATATAACACTGCATATATTTTTTTTAATCTTAATTCTATGTATTAAAAAAAACTTTAGTGTGTGGCATTCATGAAATCAATGAAGTGGTACAATAAAAATTATTTCTTTTCTGCATGCAACATAAACATTTTTAAGACAGTATCTTGACATACGAGTGCCCCTACTTACGAGTTTTCCGGGATACGAGGTATCGCAGGATTGATTTTAATGCGTTTGAGGTGACCGAAAAATCTGAGTTATGAGCTAGCATATATGCCACCTGCCGCTAGTTAGCAGTGTGAATGCCACAACTTCCACCCAGCATCCCACATCTCGTTCACTTTACCTGTGTTACAAGCCTGTGCCTTTAACAAGGTGGCTTGGGGGTAATCCCTGAGTGACGTTTGAGGAAGCGGGAATTTTGTTTTGTAGTTCTGTAGTGCAGCCACGGCGAGCACAGGGTGCTGTGAGTAAGTGAAAGTTAACTTGGCCAAGGAAGGAAACATTCCAGGCTGTTGTTTTTGTGTAATTTTGCTGCAGCGCTTTGTAAAAGTGCAGTTCTCTGAAGCACAGTCGACACGGATTTTATGCTGTTGTTGCTGGCGGGTGTCGCCGATGACGCGGTTGTGACGCATAATTTGAGCACCAAAAAATAAAAACAGAAAAAAAAGCCATTTTGTTTCAATGTTACACGAGCACCATAATCTTCATGTTTATAATGACATTGAAAAACCAAATGAAACAAACTAAATTTGGCTTGAATATATCATTATTTATTTTTCAAAGACACAGGGAGCCGCAGCAGAACGATGAAAACTCAACTCAGTTTGTATTACTGCAGATAAAATCATTTAACTGATTTGTAGGGTGGCACTGTCGCCTCAGAGGAAGAAGGTTCTGGGTTCAAATCTTGGCTCAGACCTTTCGGTGTGGAGTTTGCATGTTCTTCCTGTGCATGTGTGGGTTTTCTCCAGACACTCCAGTTTCCTCCCACAGTCCAAAGACATGCTTGTTAGGGGAATTGATTAGTCTATATTGACTGTAAGTGTGAGTGTGGATGGTTGTCTTTGTGTTAGCCCTGCAACAGGCTGGTTGCCAGCTGGGATAGGCTTGAGCAGACCCCTGTCACCCAATTTGGATAAGCGGGTACAGAGGATGACTGACTGACTGTTGTGTTTTGTTTTTCCTTTGCACTCATTAACAGGTATGCTCTTCACTGCCAATGAAGATCCCAAGATGAACACATTCTACATCCCAGTGAGTACAAAAACATTTACATCCCTTAACACTGCTTATATTCACATCGTGCTGCGGGGCTGAAAGGCACATTTCTGGTAGAGAAAAATGTTTTATAGGTGCTAAACTAAGATAAATGGCAGCAGTTTTCTGCAGTCTCAAATTGTAAGGGGTAAGTTGCTGCAGATTTTTAACAATAAGAATCAGTTTAAACTCTCGTTGGACCTGTTCCGTTGATGTTGTTTTATAGCTCAGGTTCATTCTGGTCTAAAGTGTGCATGAACATCTTGTTTTTTACCATGTTTTAGGCTGTTTGAGCCTTTTCTCCATGACATACTCTAATGATAATTGTGGTATATGGAATTGACAACAAAACAAGTGAGTACTCTTTGCAGCAGTAGGAAGCACTTTTCTATGTTTGGTTAACTTAAGGTAAGCTTTAATAAAAATCCTCTTAGAATTGCATTAATTACACAGAGTTCTGTGTAGATGAATGAGGTGAGTTCAGCCTGCACATGCTTATTTGATCCATTACTACTTATCCCAAGAACAATATTTTTTTATCTGATTGTTTATGATGCCTGTAAGCAATTAAGGTTCTTGCTGTTTTCTTTTCTTGAAAAACTGCTCTCGGCTCCTCATGTGACATTGATTATGTCTGTGAGCCAGTGGTCAGCTTTATTAGCAAACCAATGGTGAAACTAAAGAATGACAAAGAGTTGGATGGTGGATCTTGTTGACTTTGGCCTGAGTGATGTGATGTCATCTTTGTAAACCAGTAGATTACTCATAACAGGCTGAGACACAGAATTTAGTCCATAGCATTCATTCTTTGATTTCAAGGTACTGACATGTCAGATCTTTGATTTACCATACGTTAAACTAGTCAGCTCCTATTTAGCTCAGTGTTTTGCCTAGTGTTTTCTAAATACAAAGGCAAATGACATGGCCATGACATAGAGAAAGTAAATATCAATAGGTCTGACTCAACTGGGTGCTGACTATAAATAGGTAATTATAATGAAAGTTGGTATTTCTGTCTTTAAAACAGCAAGAGGTTGAGCGATACTGGCTACACCTCAACATAGCATTAACTCTTGAGCCCAAGTCCTTGAGAGGAGTTGGACTCTCTCCTTTACTGGAATTGCTCCAGGTGAGAAGCGAAGGGCTGGGGTGGGCTTTTTGATAGCCCCCAGGTTTCCTGCCTCTATATTTGAGTTCACCCCAGTGGAGGAAATGGTTGCTTCCCTATGCCTTTGGTTTGGCGAACAGGTTCTGATTATTGTTGGCGCCTACGCACCAAAGAGCAGTTCAGACTGCCAACCCTTTTGAGTCCTTGGGACGGGTGCTGGAAAGTGCCCTGAAAGGGGACTCCATTTTCCTACTGGGGGATACTTCAATGCTGCGCACAGCGTCAGGTGTTGTGCAACACATACTGCGTTATGGTTGCTACTTCACGGGGAAACACTATAAACTAGGGATGGAGGGAAAAAAATCAATTCTCAAATGGAAATGGGACATTTATGAATTGATTCAGAATCATCCACGTCCCAACTGCGATGCATCTATTTCCATGTTAAATAACATAAAACAGACAGAACAAAAAGGCTGAACTCAGTAGTGTAGCGTGTCATCATCCAGACACTTTATGGGAAGCACATAACAAATAAGCATGGCTGACTGCGATCGGCTTCATAGGGATTAAAAGCTAGGATGTGGAAGCACTGTGGCTTGATGGCGAAAGTGAACTGGACAAGAGCCATGCCATATAAACGCTTTCCCACTATATGGTACCTACTCTACTCGACTCGACTTGCCTCGGCTCGCCTTGGTTGTGTTTTCATTACAGAGGATAGTCCCTCCTCTGTGTAGCTGGCGGTAAGATGAAGGAGGAAAATAAAAGATAAAATAATCTTCACAAATCTACTGTTGTGGTGTCACAGAAAGCAGTTTGGAGATTGTTTCAGGAGAGAAATAAGTTGTTTTAACTCCAAATATGTTTCTAATTTATGAAGTTAGAGCCTGGTTAAAAACTTGCTCCGATGTTTTCGGAGATATGAGCTCTCGGTACCATGTAATGGAAAAGCGCAAATATGTAAGCCGTGCCACACTAAGATAAAAGGCTTTGGTAACACCACAAACATTTCTACAAAATGCTGTCGTTTATTTTGGTATAGCAAAAGGCTTTTGTTTTGTCCGAATGCAATATTGCACATACATTTACATATATTTTTTCTTAAAAATGTGAATACGGACATATTTTCATGTTTGTGATTCAAAACATGTTACAAGTCAAGGATGATGCTACCTTTTGTTCTTTACAATGCAGTAGTAACTTTCTAAAAGATAATCTAAACAAATTCATTACATTGTTTCTCATACTATCTGTTTTTAAAAACACCAAGTGGTGAATGGTCACACAGTAGGACAAACAAAATGTTGTGAAAAAGCTGAAAAAAAAAATTGATAATAGTTTTAGAATTGAATCGTAGCCCTTGAATCATAATCGAAACGTGAGCTGCCTGAAGATTCCCATCCCTACTGCAAACCTCCTCCAGCACTTAAAAAAAACACACAGAAACGTCCGGGTGGCAGGCACTGAGATGGCAGCATAGGAAAACGTGCTGCCGACCATACGAGCTAAAACAACCCACAGAAACCCGACTGAAAAAGCTTTTTAGAAATACAATTTAATTTAAGATTATGGGCTTCAAATATGCCTAAAAGTAAGATTAGAAAGACAGTTAGAGTCTGTTGAAGAAGAAGGAGCTAGCCGGAGCTCCCCCGCTAGCGATGTAATAGAGGACGATGACGCCCACGGTGAACAACCTGGCGACGTGAGCCTCAGCCTCATCCTGAAAGAACTAAGGGAATTCAGGAGGGATAACAGCCACCAACTGAAAGGAATCCAGGAGGAAATCAACAAAACCAATGTCAGAGTAAGCAAGGCTGAAGAGCGAATCAACACCACAGAAACCTGATTACAAGCCACTGAGGAAGCAGTAACTGAGCTGCTAAAACTTCAGTTACACTTCAGATGACCGACTTGGAGGGCCTTGCAAGACGGGACAATATCAGGATTTACGGAATTAAAAAGGGAGCTGAGGAGAACTCTTTTTGGTTGCTTTTGTGGAACACCTGTTACGTGAAAAGCTGGAGCTCCCGGCCTCTCAGGAGTTGAACGAGCACATCGCACCTTGATGCCAAGGCCACCTGAAGACACCCCGTGGCGGTCTATTATAGTTAAAATGGCAAGTTACAGAATGAAGGAAGAAATACTGAGAGTGGCCTGGCCAAAGAGGGGTTTCCAACATCTCAGAAAAAAGGTGAATATCGACCACGGTTACACACCCGATGTTCAGAAAAAGCAACGGGAATACGCCGACGTGAAAGCGGTGCTGAAAGAGAGGAAAATCCGTTTCCAAACTCTGTTCCTGGCCAAACTGAGGGTTCACTGTCAGGAGGGAGTGGTGCTGTACGGATTGGCGGAGGAGGCGACCGGAGACATGGCTAGGAGAGGATTCCCGGTTGAGGTCCTCAAACAACTGGAATCACTACTGGAGCAGGTGCGGTGGTTTTCATGGCAGAGGAGCTCCGCTACCAACCTGGCTTCCAAGGAGAAGCTCCAGGCATTCAGATGCCAGGAGCCGGAATAACTGTAAAACTTTTGGAACAAGTAACTTTTAAAGCTTGGAGTGTGAAGCGATAAACTTTTCAATGCCAGAGTAGCTTACTGTTGTGATGAAGAGGAAGTGGTGTTTTATCAAACAACTAAAGAATAACTGGTGAGAACATTTCCAGTTATAAATTAATGTATAGACTGTACAGAATGACTGTGTACTACAGGCAATATAATCTTCACTGTATTTGAGACGGTCGGAGCTGTTTCCTAGCCATATTCCCATATGGGAAGTTGTATAGAGAGAGAGGTCTCCCCTCAAAGCCCTCTTTCCATCAGGGCTTATTAAGGGTCATGAAGAAGACCCCTCAAGTGGAGGTCACCTTTCCCTTTTTTCCCTTCTTTTCTGTGCTTTTGCCCATTAAGGGACATTTTCAGTCGGTGAGTGTTGCACATGTTCATGTTGTGCCAGTTCAACATTTATTAGGGGTCCATGCCCGAGAAGGCTGGGACGGCGCGATGCAAGCAGCAGCGGCGTTCCCAGCACCCGTGGTGCGGGGGACCCTATTGTTTTCGAAAAGATTTTTATTCTACGCGGACACAAAAATTCATGGGCCTGCGCCATTATGTAGCGCTACAGCAACAAAGACGCATTTGGCCACTTACCCCCAAAAGCCTTATATCAGTGCGTTTGGGCAATCCTCCTGAGTCGTTTTGGCTAGGCCATGCCCATTTCTACCTATTGATTTTTTTGCAAAATGGTGTCAAATGGTCTGACACAAATTTTATGCTCCTCAAATATGGTAAAGCCAATCTACTAAGAAATTAAAAAACAAATCTTGAACATTTATAAGGAAGAGATGGAGAAAAAATACAAAATTTTAAAGCCGTCTTATTATGAAGTAGGCCCTAAAGCAACACAATTATTAGCCAAGAAAATATGGGAAAAACAGATCTCACTGTCAGTTTACAAAATATTTGACCCCAGTACAGGACAAACGCATACTGATCTAGATCAAATTGATAAGACATTTCAAGCTTATTATAGAACATTGTATTCACAATCAAAACAAAATAACAAGGAGCAAATTAAAACATTTTTAAATTCATTGGACTTGCCAACAATTGGAAAACACCAAAACAGATCACAGAACAGGAACTGGAAAATGTAATGAAAAGGCAAAGAATAGCAAGACCCCTGGAAGTGACAGCTTGCCAGCTGAGTGGTATAAGATATTTAGAGATGATTTAATTCCAGTCCTTCAAAAGTCCTTCAATTATACCCGGGAGAAAATGTAAACCCTCCACCCCCCCAATCATGGAATGAGGCAGTTATTTCAGTTATTCCCAAAGAGGGAAAGAATAAAGTGATATGTAGCTCCTACAGACCAATATCAATTTTTAAATCAAGATTACAAAATGGACACGTCTACTCTTTTTTTCCTTAATTGATAGATGAAAGTCAAACTGGTTTTGTTCAAGGCTGCCAGACACAAGATAATATCTTCATATCATACAAAATATTCATAATAAACGAGAGGCAGTATTAGTTAGTCTTGATGCCAAGGAGGCCTTTGACTGTTTCAACTGGGAATATTTATTTTTAGTCTTAGAATGATTAGGCTTTGCCGAAAATTCAATCAATAGTTTTAAAGCTTTATATTCAGCCCCAACAGCACGTATCAAAATAAATGGACGTTTAACTGATCGCATTACATTAGAAAGGTCCACACAACAAGGATGCCTACTCTCACCAACTCTTTTTGCGATCTGTATAGAACCTTTAGCACAGGCAATCAGAGAAAATAATAATATTCAGGGAATTGTGGTCAGTAAAGTAGAACATAAAATCGCACTTTATGCTGACGATATCATGATATACGTCACCAACCCAGATGTATCTCTTGACAATCTTTGTGATCTCCTTCACATAGTTGGTTTGCTCTCTGGATATAAAATATATATGCAAAAAACTGTTACTAGCATTTAACTATAACCCCTCTCAAGAACTCAAACAAAAATTTCCTATTGATTGGTCTCAAAAAACAATAATATATCTAGTAGTGTGGTTAACTCATAACCCCAATGACAAAATAAATTATGATACAATTAATATTAAGATAAGAGAAGACCTCAACCACTGGTCAACATTTCTAGCAAATTTTGATGTAAGGATTCAAACTATTAAAATGTCAGTTTTAACTAGGCTTATATATTTATTTATGTCTTTACTGGTAAAAATCCCAATAGGTCAGTTTCATGAGTGGGATAAACCGATTTCACAATTTGTTTGGAGGGGAAAGAAGCCACAGATTAAATATGACACATTAACCATTAGTAAACGGAGGGGGAATGTCATTGCCTCATCTCAGAAACTACTATCTTTCTGCACAAATGAAAACTGTAGTTCTTTGGTGTGATAAATACAAAGCCAGATGGAAGGAGATGGAAAAATATTATAGTATATAATATATGTATATAGTATATATTATAGTATATAATTATATATAAAATAGAAA
>OOFC01042144.1:0-12971 GCA_900323345.1 Pseudochromis fuscus | reverse complement strand
TTGTCATATGAACATCATCTATAATCTGTAGATTCCATCAGTTGGAGAGAACAACACAAAGACATAACTGCTGTCTGTCCTCTGTCTCTGTCCTCATTCTCTGTCTCTGTCTTCAGTCTCTGTCCTCATTCTCTGTCTCTGTCCTCAGTCTCTGTCTCTGTCTCTGTCCTCATTCTCTGTCTCTGTCCTCTGTCTCTGTCCTCAGTCTCTGTCTCTGTGATCAGTCTGTCCTCATTCTCTGTCTCTGTCCTCATTCTCTGTCTCTGTCCTCAGTCTCTGTCTCTGTCCTCAGTCTCTGTCTCTGTCCTCAGTCTCTGTCCTCAGTCTCTGTCTCTGTCCTCAGTCTCTGTCTCTGTCCTCAGTCTCTGTCTCTGTCCTCTGTCTCTGTCCTCTGTCTCTGTCTCTGTCCTCTGTCTCTGTCCTCAGTGTCTGTCTCTGTCCTCTGTCTCTGTCCTCTGTCTCTGTCTCTGTCCTCCAGGCTCCAGGATTTTCTTCAGTTTCAGTTCTTCTGTCCAACCATTCTCCTCCTGCAGCATCGGGCTGTGATCCTCGTGTCTCTGCTGCTGTGTCACATTTCAAAGACAAAGATGTGATCTCCTCTTCCTCAGCTGATCAGATGATTCTGCTTCATCACAGCTGAATCTGACAGAGACTGTCTCAGCTTCACACAGCAGAGGCTGATCTGCTCCATGTTTCCTGGATCAGAGGAACCAGGAGACTGTAGAGCTTTAACAAGTGATTCATGTAGAAAAGATCAATAATAATTACAAAGTACTAATAATATTAATAAATAATTACAAGGAAATACTTTACACTTTTGGTTGAGAATATGCAGCATTACAGCCAGGTACCAAAAACAGTATCAACAGTTAAATTAATATGTCAAAATACAGATTTAAAAATAACAAATCATTAGTTAAAAGTAATTAATAGCTCGCTAATAGCTAGCTAACATAACATAATAATGATTAGTAAAAAAAAATGTGAATAATAAGCTCAAAGATTGGATTAAATGGCAGCTACAAATCATGAAATACTAAGTAATGGATAAATGGTTTGGATAAGTAGCTAAAACAATGTAATAATGATTCATTAAAATAAAATATAAGCTAATAGAATGGATTCAGTGGCAGCTAAATGTAATGAAACGTTAGCTAAAATATATGGTTGAATAGTTAGTGATTTAAGTAAAAAAGTAATTGATAAACAGTTTAAATAGTTAGCTAAAACAAATCAGATAATTAGTAAAAAATAATGAATAAACAGCTAAAAGAATGTGTTGAATGGGAGCTAAAAGTAATAAACTGTTCGCTGACATATTGTTCGTTAGTGATACATGTAGAAAGTCATGGATAAGCAGTTTAGCTAAAATAATGTTTTCATGAATAGTCAAAAAAAATTATTAATAAGCTAAAAGAAAGTATTAAATGGCAGCTAAAAGTCATGAAAAGTAAAACATTGGGCTAGTTAGCAATATATGTAAAAAGTAATGGAAACAGTTAAATGGTTAGCTAAAAACATCTAGTTGAAAATGTTGTATTTGTAAATATTATATGAATGGTCAATATGGATACAAAGATGGTACAGCTGAGAGGTCGCACTACACCCCTCCATGTTAGCCTAGCCGGTTAGCCTAGCTGGTTAGCCTAGCTTAGCATTAAGACTGGACCCACGGGGCAGCAGCTGTAATCTGAGATGTTTACAGCGCTGATGAGTAAACACATGTGGTGAGGGAGGAATGTGCAGCGTCCAGTGACTGAGAGAAACCAGCTCATTGTTCAGTCGTGTGAACTGAGATTTTCTGTCAGGACACATGTTTGGCTTCTTTTCACGTCCTCTCATCCATATTCAGGACCCGTCCGTCTCTGAGTGATGCAGCGGCTCTCATCAACAGCCGGCCTGTTGTGCACTGGATGAATATTTCATGTCTGCGATGTCGTCCTGGTTCCTGCAGGTTTGACGAGGCTGAAGCCAGCGAGGTCCAATGAGAGGCTGAGCTGGGTCTGGTCCAGAGAGCTGGTGTCCTGCAGGTTCACCCTCCACATGGCCACAGAGGGGTGTACAGTACATCTATGTAATACATACAGATACATACAGAGCACAGGACAAAGCTGAAGCTGTTTATGTGACAGTTTGTCATGTGACCTTCAAAAGTTTGGTTTCCAGACTTTTGCCTTCTCCAAAAACTGAACAAACTCCCAATGTCAAGTAAATGAAAGCAGTGTAAAAAACTGCTTCACGTAAAGACAATCATGCTCATTACATATTATCCAACTCCACATGAGAATTGCTCATAAATTAAAAAAAAAATAAAAAATGCAAATAAAAAAAATCCACAAGAATCAAAGAAAATTAAATTACAAGCAGAAAAAATTGCTCCAAGACAGAACTTACAAAGAGTTTCCAGTTTGTAGACACAGGTTAAAGAGGTTAAACTATTCTGCTCTGCATGTTTTCTGTTGGTCTTCACCCTCCACATGGTCACAGGTTCACATCCTGATGAGAGATGTAACCTCTGAGATGAAGCTCTCAGTCTGCAGCCTGAAGGAAACTGTTTCTGAATCTGTCCTGAGGCTGACGGACCGCATCACAGTCGTCATAGCAACTGAACACACTGATGAACAACTGTCTGTTGGAGCTGGACGGTGCTCAGCAGGTTTGTTGTTGGTGTCAGCAGCTGTGTTCTGCTTTAAAGGTCAGCAGGTCCAGTGGCCTCTGCATGTTGGAGAGACTGAGAGAAACATACTCTTCTGTCTGAAACAATGAACAGTCTGGGAAGGTGAGCAGACGTCCTCCACAGTTGGTGTCGTCAAAACCTTGAAGATCGTCTAAACCTACCAGACATACTGACCTGACCTTCAGTACTGTAGAAAGTATAAATACTCTCCCATGTTATCTAATAGCTAGCTGTGGTGTTCTGTTGGGTCTCCAGATGTCCGGCCTACATATCCAGTTGTTTCTGTAAATACTTCATGATACAGAAGTTATCTCCAAAATGCTGTTTCAGTGCAACTTTAAATCACCAAACACTTTGGAGTGGCTTCACTTCAGAGTTGGGGATGGACTTACAAACAGCCGGAGCAGGGTCTGATGGTGGATCTCCAGTCTGACAGGACCCCTGGGAGCTCCTGGTGAGTGGTGGTTGGGGGGTGGTGGGTGAAGGTTGTTGGGTTGGAGGTGATCACCGTCCTGGGGGATAAACAACGGGGTTTGGACACACCCCCAACAACCGACTGAACCACAACGTCTCCCTGGTGGAGCTGTCACCCTGTGAGCTGGCCCAGCCCGGCTTGGCTCGGCCCGGCTCAGCCATCCCACTGCCTGCATAATCTGCTCTGTCAGAGGGAAGCTGTGGTCCGGTGGGGGAATAAGAGCTTTATTGTCCCGGTGCTCCTCCTTTGTTGGGATTGCAGCAACATTTCTAGGTCACCGGCTGTGACTGAACGCCCCGCTGCCCAAACCAGTGCTGCACTGGGGGAACTCAGCCCCTCCCCACAGCCGGACCAGCCCGCCCTCCCTGTATCTCACCCAGCGCTGCTGAAGGGGAACACAATCAGAAACCGGCTCCCAGCGAACAACAGTCGGGCTGCGATCTGCCAAACGATGGCAGCTTCTGTTTCCTGTCAGAGCAGATACATTATGGATGCTGACTCCAACTGTTTGTCAAAGGACTCTTTCATCGGGATAATTGGGCGGACGGGCTTTCAGATCCTTTGCCCCGTTCACATTTCCCCTGATAATTATGTTTAACCTTTCACCCTCTTCTCTCTCAGAGGGGTTAAGCTCACATTAATGTTCAAACAGCACCAGAGGCTCAGTTAATCGCTGATGATGGTGAGAGCGTCTACATGACAGTCACTGAGCAGATAAACATGTACCAGACAGTACCAGCATCTGTATTCAGATGAGTGGAGAGACATTTCAAAATAAAAGGTTCTGCTGAAGTTGTGATGTTTTCCCCTGACAGCACCTCCAGTGGTTTGTGTTGTTGGTCCCATTCAGACAAAAAGGATCAAATTTGTTTTGTTGTATGTTGTGTTACTGTCAGTCTGTGGTTTGGTCCAATCACAGAGCGAGGACGACACTGTCACAGTCCAACATCTTTACACTTTGGTTTTTAGAGACTAAACAGATGAGACAGGATTTGACCTTCGACTGTTTGATGGTCTCATCGTCAAGCTTCACATCACAAGGTTTTAATTCAAGTGTCTCACCAACGTTTGGATGGATTACTGTTGAAACTGGTACAATCCAAAACAATATCCTATAATATAGTTTAAATATCTACAGTTTATATATACTCTGCACAGCTTGGGCTGATTCAGGTTAGTGTGTCTACAGCTCAGCTACAACCACACAGCAGAACAATCACACAACTCCTCACACAGACCTAGAGGATCCTGAAGCTCCTGATTGGTCCAGCAAAGCAGGAACTGTCCGGTCTCACAGGAGTAAAAAAATAAACACATGGTCGTCCCAGGACAGTGCCCAGCCTCTGGTGGACATGTTGAACATTTCTGACTCACACAGGACAATAAAATCACCAACAGTTGTGTTTTTCCTGATGTTAATTCAGCTGAAAGAGGCAGAGTGGAGGCACAGCTGACGAGATCAGTTCAGATATTTGACTCAAATTCTCCAAGTGTGAAAATAAACCAGGAGCATTTGACACCAACTTTCAGTTCCTGACACTTTCTAGTATCTACAGACATTGATGTGGACGTTGGAGCTTTGAGAGAAACCCTGTGGATCCAGAGGAAGGCTGCAGTGTCTCCTCTGAGCCACACTGTGGCGCTGCAGACCTCTGACGCTGCTGTAGGGATGAATGTGACTGAACAGAGGATCAGGGAACAGCCTCCAGCAGCAGACTCATCACACTCTTCAAAGTCAGCAGCGTGATGAAGACCTCACCAACTTCCTGCTGCAGCTGAGACTCATCCAGCAGCAGAGGTGTCAGCAGACTGGGCTGATGAGGATGTGCTCCCAGTAAAACTCACAGTACTGTCTCTGAGTATCTTCAGGAGATGCAGTACTTATATTTACATTTTCTAGTGGAAGTTCTGGTCTTCAGCTCTTCTATATCACTTCATCCATCATGGTTGTCATGGAAACAGGGTGAGCAGGCAGTCCAGACGTCCCTGTCCCTTCTTCCAGCTCCTCCGGGTCTCTGACCAGGTGACCCTGTTTGGTGAACCTTCATCAGGAGGTGACCAGGGGACAGCACCACCTCAGCTGGCTCCTGTCCTGCAGGGTGAGGTCACCACCCGGGGAAGGAAACTCATTTCAGTCACTTTTGTGGTCATTACCCTAATGACCACAGCTGAGGGTAATCAGCTGCTAAACACAGTGCTCTACTTCTGCACATCCTCTGTGCTCGGTATCATTTATCCTCTGTGTGTCTGTCTGGGGTTGTTCCTCCTGAGATATTTCTGCATCCACTGTGTTCCCCTTCTCCACCAAACCAGAACAGGTGCTGGTTCTAGTCCTGGTGGTTAGTTGGTTCAGATACAATTCCTCATATGAACCAGTTTGTTTTTCCACTGACAAGGAGCCAAGTTGGGGCCATGTCACCGTAAAAGGTCAGTACATCACTGGACGTCATTTTTTCCAGTGGATCTTCTAGTTACAACATGATGAGTTAACAAAGCAGTGTTGCATTGCTACGTGTGGTATTTATTCAGTTTGGTGACATCACCATGTCCTTCCTGGTCACATGACGGAGCAGCTCCCTCACTGTAATAATGTTTCAATGGAGGAGCTGATGGTCTGCATACAAGTGCTGGTCCTGGTTTTACAGGTCTACACTGATCCAGATCCAAACATCCAGCTGTTAGTGGCTACTGAGCTCTGGCCCAGCAGGAGGTGGGTCCAGACTTAGTCCCAGTTGTAGCAGCTGGGGTCGGTTCTTGCAGCGGTGGAAACACAACAAACTGGACCTAAGTCAGGAACTGGCCCCGAACCAGCACTGGAACCAGCTCGGTGTTAAAGGGGAATGTAAGTGCGGGATCATCAACATTTTACAAACACCAGAAACTTGTTTCTCACGATGTCCCTGGACGTTCAGAAACAGCTGCAAGTTTTCCTTCTGAATGTGTGTGAGCGGGCGACGCTCTGGCCTCAGGACTGTCAGATGTTAGGTAAAGAAACAGACTGGATGTGAAGAGTTGGTGGAGGAGCTGCAGCAGACGTCTGGAGGGAATCCTTAGAGTGAATCAGATCACTGCAGCTCTCTGACAGCAGCATCCATTAAAACCCTTCCCTGCAGGCATGAAGAGATGCTGCAGCTCAGCAGAGGAGCTCTGTCACGCTGCAGAGGAGACGCAGGACCAACACACAGAGAGTTCAACTCAGACACACACACACACACACACACACACACACACACACACACACAGCAGGACATCTGGAGGTGGAGGGTTTTCTGCAGCTTTAGATGATTTTCAGAGTCATGTTTGTGTGATACTGTCGTGTGTTTGGTTGATGACAAAGTGAACCTGACGTCACCCGTTTGTGGAAGGACCTTCTGCAGCCACGAGGAGAGCACATGACCATATTTGGATATGAAAGAGCAAATGAGGGGGTGGGTCTAACACTGCAGACTGGAGTCCAACAGTGACTGAGCCTCCAAACCACCTGGACATCAGTGGAGACCAGAGCTGTCCATCAAACTGACCACACCCCTAACTCCTCCTCCTCTCTCAGCTGATTATCCCCTTGTTGGTGAAATGATCTCTCCAGCGTGTTCAGGTCTCAGCTGGAAGACCTCCAATGAAAAGTTCTCAGAAGGTCCTTCTGATCTAGAGCAGCTCAGCCTTTCAAGGTGAAGGAGCGGCAACCCCAGATCTTACCCAGTGTCTCAGCTTCTTATCTTCAGCCACCCGACAGAGGGAGTGGATCTCTGTGATCCTTGGAGCTGCAATGTTGTGGCTGGTGGAGTTTTCTGGACTGGTCTCAGGATGAGGACAGAACCATGAGCACTTCAGTAAACCCACTGAAATGAACTCTTCTGACACGTTACCAGACCAGAGGAGGGGACTGTTCTGGGGAGCATCTGGTAAATGGGACTCATCCCATTGGGGTTCAAACCAAGTCCCATTGAGCTGCTACCCTGTAAACCTGCCCCCTGCAGGGATAAGCACCGAGGGTCAGGTGATGCAAGGCAGGTGACCAGCAAAGGCAGGACTCTGGGGGTGTTGAACCCTGACACCACAGACTGGTTATTTAAGCCTTGTCCAATCGAGATCAGTGGATGTAACCAGTGCTCAATAAACCACTTACTTTAATCAGGTGATCACTGCATAATGTTCCTTCTGGTTTGTGGAAAGTACGAGGGTATAACTAGTTTGAACCCACCGTCCAAGCTAACACCGATGTAGAACAGGAAGTGAGGTGTTGACTCCACTGTAGGATCATTCTGAAGGTGGTGCTGGTAAACTAAAGCCGAGCCTCATTTGTACGACTCGGGTGGATAAAATAAAAGCATTCAAAGCGTCTCTAAAACAGTTTCAACAAACCTCCATAAAGGCAGGATCATCACGTTACACTAAAAAAAACAATGTGCACCATCCAGGACGAGTGGTTTGGTTACCGTGGAGGCCTGGCTGCCTCCCACCAATCAGGGGCAGCGATGCCAGCCCTCCCAGGACGACCGTCTCATACCAGAGGACGGTCCTGGGAGCAGTTGGGAGAAGGTCAGTGAGCAGCTTGTTGGGCAGCGGAGCCGCAGTGTACCCGTCGTCCCTTTGTTTGTGAATGAATGGTGCAGTCTAATTACTGGAGCAGCGGCTGGGGCTGCCAGCCTCATTTACAAAAGACTCAAACACGCAACTTTGGTGCCAGGGAGCAAATCAAAGCCAAATGGGTGATTAGAGAAGAATGCAGTTTACATACAAAGAGTTCCCTCGGGGTGATTCAGCGACGAGCACAATTAGACAAGAAAGTTACGTCACCGCCTCGTTAGAAAAACTATAAATACAAAATCAATCTCTCATCATATTTACTGAGATAATGAGGGGATGAAAAGGGAAAGATTGTTTCTACTTAAACCAAAAACAAACATTCAGACCAACAATACATTTGGAGCTGCTGGTTGTCTGAGCTAAGCTAACGGCTAACGTTACTGTGAAATGATTTGGATTTCAAATAACTTCAGTTCTTCTCACTTCACCTTCAGCTTGTAAACACTTCAGGTGCAGATAAATGGCAACATTTAACATGCTAACATGCTAAATGTTAGCATCTGTAAACTGTCACACACTAAACTTTGTTGTAAACATGCGATTTCATTGACTAATCGTCCTGTTCATTTTGAAGCTATTTTGGCCTCAAATCTTCAGTAAAATGTTTGCATGTTAATAAGGTGACATGCTCCACGTTACATGTCACTGTAGGCATGTTAGCATGCTAATGCACCACGGTTTCCATTTTCACATGCTAACATTAGCATATTAGGGGTGCGTACCTATGTTCCCCGGGTCCATTGTTCCCCCATTTCTACGGGCTGGGGAACATCGGTACCTGCACTGTAAAAATGTCCCGATGTTCCCCGGTGTTTCCCATATGGAAGTTTTGGGGAACAGCGGTACCGGGGAACACCAGGACCTATAAGACCAGGGAGGTCCTGATGTTCCCCTGGTGCTGCTGCTGAGCCTATACGCTTTTCTTGTCCGCTCTCTGTCGTGAAGCTCTATGAATATACAAAACGTGTTGCATCACTGCTGCTCTACAGACGGTCTCGGGCTGAATTAACCCTTGTACGCCCCCGGTGGTCTCCTTGTACCCCGAAGAGCATAGGAGGCGGGGTACGAGGAGACCCCCCGGGGCGTACAAGGGTTAAGTGGCATGTGTCATTTCTGTGACCCGAGCGGCAATGACTGCAGATGTGGAGACCAGTGAAGTGCATTAAAGACAGAAAGCAGAGGTCCTGAAACCCTGGACCTTGATCCGGACCGTCTCTGCTTTTACTGGGCCGCAACTCTGCAGCTACAGATCCATGACTGCTGCGTTTCTCTTTATACCTGGGGTATTGAGTTGTTATGTGTCAAAGAATACAACAAATCAAAGCATTGATCTGGAATTTGGTTCAAACAAATTCTGTAAAAACAAAATTCAGAATCAGAAACGTTGTTTTGTTCATGTGACGACCCTCTGGCGTGTGGAGGTACCGATGTTCCCGGGTGACCAGCGGACCCAGGGAACATAGGGCTGACCCCCATATTAGTATAACCATGAGGTAAGAGGTCTAACCTGACATGTTGAATATGTCAGAGCTCTGACCTGGTGGTCGTCCTTCAGGGGTTTTATTGTTGGTCTGAAAGTAACAGCTGCTGTGGAGCAGAAGTTAAATATTCATCCATGTATCTGCTGATGTACGGTTGTTATCTAACGTCACACTGACAGAGACAGGATCTAACAGTGTTGTTGAAGTTTCACATGTTTTCACTTTGTACTTGTGTGAACTGAGGATGAGGGACTCTCCACAGTTTGTGCTTCAGGCCTTTTCCTCTGAACTGTGACAGAGGAGCTTCAGTCCTCATGGAGGAGGAGGAGGACCTTTGGAGGCTGGAGCCAGGAGACAAGTGTTTGTGCTGCAGAGGACAGGACTGACTCCAGCCTCCGTCTCCGGGATGTGCACTGATATGTGTGTGTTGAGGCAAGTGTTCAGTCCAGACAGAGCAGAGCCACCAGGTTTCAGGTTTACTGAGGATGTCAAACATGTTGCTTCACAAGTCCACACTGGTCGTTCATACCATCCTGCTCAGTGTGTGGAGGTGAACACAGCTCCACATGTATTTACTTGTACAGTAATCATTTCAGGGGAAGAGGCTGAGGAGTCAGTGCAGTTTGCTGATCTACCTGCGAACACTCAGAGTGACAGAAACCACCGCACTGTACTGGTTCCAGACCAGACTGCACTGGTTCACACCAGAAACCATCAGTGACAGCTTGTCTCAGAATAAATGAGCTGTCCGTGGCACTGTAACGCCGTTCACTGCGGCGGCCAGCTGAGAGGCAGACTCCCCTCGGTCGCCATGACGACGGGAGGTGAGGACAATGGCGTGCTGTGTCCTCGCCGGCTGGGTGGCGACGATGATGACGAAACGATGGCGAGAGAAGGAGCAGCCGAGGGTTGTGCTGAGCGTGACGCAGCAAATAAACTCCTGTCAGAGGAGAGGGGAAGGTTTTATCTTCATCTTCATCATCATCAGCACAAGAACAAAACCCACTTCCATATGAAATGATGTTACCTGCTCCGAGGGTTCACAGCTGGAGGGTTTCTGGTGGTGACTGAGGGGCGGGGTCAGCTGGTGCTGGACTGACTGCCTCTGAGTGGATGCTGGGTCTGAACTGTAGAGACAATGGAGGCTGTGTCCTCTGGATGGACGTCAATAATGAGCCTCACTCTGCTGCTTTTCTTCATTCAGACATGTTTTCTCCTCTTTCAACAGTGGTCAGGGTTTCACTAAATAAACCTCATTGTTACATGTACAGATAAAGTTGATGTTTTTAGCTCCAGGACTGCTCAGGCTCTGTGGACAGCTGAATCCTCATCATCTTATTTACTCTGAACACTGTGATGCTGAAGCTGCAGTGAACACTGCAGCCTCTGGGGATGTTAGCAGGACTTCATGCTGCTGCTGCTGCTGCTGCTGCTGCTGCTGCTGCTGCTGCTGCTGATGATGATGATGATGATGATGATGATGCAATGATGTGGTGAATTCTTGAGAAGCGAGCTGATGACCTCAGTCGACCTTATGCACACATATTTTCTCATTTTTCAACTCCACCAAGAAGTTTTTGCAAAATTACAGAAAAGCCACTGAACAGATCCTGATGAGGTGTTTCAGCTTGTATCACCTCACACTGTGTGGAGACATGGACCCAGCAACCGGGCTGCAAAATGAAACCAAGTGCAATACTCCTGAGGGCCACTAGATGCTGGCTCCAATTCAAAAATGAGTCTCTAATGAGACCAGACCTAAACTCCAGTCTCACTGGACAGTGTCCTCAGGTTCAAGGGTCAGACCCGCCTCCTCCCACCTCCCTTCATGTCCAAATATGGTCACTTCTGGTTACAACCAACCAACATGGCCACGTTCCTGTCTTCAGAACGAGAGTCCACAAACCAACATGTGACGTCACGTTAACGTCACATACAGTCTGTGGTTATTACCCAGGGAACCAATGATCACATGTTGGACATGAATAAACTAAATCCCAGAACATCCACATCTCTAATAATGACTGAAATGCTTCAAAAATAGATCTCGTACTAAAATGTGACCAATTCCAATGAATTAAAGTCCCGCCTCCAACACAAACCTGCTTCAAATAGAGGCCTGTCTCCTTCTGCAGCTCAGCCAATCAGGGCCAAGCTCAGTATTTGAGGAAATATTTAAAGTGAAAGCTGCATAAACCCAAAAAAAGACCCATGAACTTCACACGCTGTGACCTTCATACATGAACTTTCACCCAAAGGTTCCCATGAAATCACATGGGAATTACATGTTAGTTCACATATGTACTATCAAATATTTAACACCACATTTCTCATGTGCTTCGCAGGTGAATCTCAGTTTTCACATGTGATTTTCCCGTGTCAGTGCTTTCTGCTTTCTGCTCTGTGGAAGGGAAATTATTCTTTAAATACAAATGATGCAAAAAACAACCAAAAAAACATCTATGGTAAAATATTTTTAATTAAAGTGATCTTTTTCTTGTGACTAAAAAACAACAGTAACTCTGTGACATTACAGGCTGAGCAGAGGAAGTACAGGAGTCAGCGAACACAGCATCCACAGCATCCACAGCATCCACAGCCAGTATCAGTGTGTTACTGGGAGTCCCACTCACACCCAGGAGACAGGAAACAGACACAACACTGACGGCGACAGCAGCTGTGGCTGATCATCACTTCTTACCACGGTCGTCTTAACACAACCTGTTTAAAGTAACACTTCATGTGTGGTTCAGGATTTCAATCAATACTTTTTAATTTGGCATTTTGGAAAAATTAAACGTTTCCAGTAATAAAAAAAAGAAATCATAAAATAAAGTGTGATTTAAATAACTGAAATGGATTTTCCATAAAAATGATCAGCGGCCATGTTTACTCTCAGCTTCTGTGAAACAGTGACATCAAACAAAGGATCTGTTCACACTGGGTTTTACGATGTGTCTCAGGTGATCAGATCTCAGGAGGACGGCACTGAATGAAGTGTGAACGAGCACTGAGACCTGCTCACTCAAACCACATGTGGAGGTGGTCTGTTTGTGATGTAAATCCTGATGATCTGTCCCCAACAAGGACACAACGCTGCTGTCCTTGGTCTCGTCCTCATTTACAAACCACAAACCACTTTGTGTGAACAGTCTGTACAGTCTGTTCCTCTCCTGTAGCTCACTGTGCTGTTTACACAACCTGACGCTGCTTGTTAGCTGAAACCTGTGGGCGGGCCCTGGCGTTGTCATAGTGACATCTGAACACAAGTGGTCAGCAGGACGGTTTGGAGACGATACAGAAGTAAACAGACGTGTCTCAGCTGTCCACTTGTGATCCGATCACTCGAGACTCATTTTAAAACCAAGTGTGAACAGATACGAACAGTCCAACTGAGTGCAGGTTCAGTACAGGTTCTGGTGAGTTACAGGTGACAACTAGAGTAACTAATACTGACTGTGTGTAAACGCTGAGCGGACAGACGGCGGCGTCTTCAGCCCGTCAGTAAACAGAGGTGTTCAACAGTTTAATTGATCAGGAAGTTACAGCCTGATGTGCCGAGATGTTCACCAATCACATTCCAGATCACACCAGAGGAACCCTCCTGAGCCGCCCGACACCGTTGACCTTTGACCTCAGCAGTGTGTCCCCACAACAGAGTAGGAGGCGGAAGTGGACGGGCCCCTGCGCATGGTACTGAACGGGGACAGCTCCAGCTCGGTGGTGGTGCACTCGTTGTCGATGTCGCTGG
>OOFC01042143.1:0-12745 GCA_900323345.1 Pseudochromis fuscus | reverse complement strand
GGGTAAGTATTATTGTGTGCTGATTTCACTTTCTTTGCCTTTACAGAAGTGAACATGAACTGCTCAGATAACTTAACTGTGATGTATTAGGCTTTTGCACTTGCCGGTACCGTAGTTAATGACGCGTATAAACGAAAGGTTGTCATGGTAACAGTTGTTGTGGTGTTGACGAGATAAAAACGTTATGTACGATGAAGCTCGGTTGTCAAGCCTCGTTAATATAACATAACAATCTAAACTGCCAGTGTCCAATATAAAAATGATAACAGGCTGATGGCATGCACCAAAACCGCGGCTAACGCTGCTAATGCTAACAGCTAGCTTCCACACTCACTAAGGAGTCTCTGCACAAGATAAAAAAACACAACAACCAGACATTTTGATGGGCTAAATTTCCACGTGGTTCTTCCCAGAGAGGTGCAGACAATACCAGGTAAACAATG
Organism: Pseudochromis fuscus; assembly: GCA_900323345.1. NCBI lineage: Eukaryota > Metazoa > Chordata > Actinopteri > Pseudochromidae > Pseudochromis > Pseudochromis fuscus. The sequence continues at coordinate 12,302 of OOFC01042143.1, read as the reverse complement.
GGACATAGCACTTCTGTTGCCAAAATGCGCACGCAGCTTCTTGATGACGTAGGCTGTAAATGGGTCTATAAATGGTACAATGTATACTTTCAGCATCCTACAGCATGTGTAACAACTTTACTATTTTGGTCCAGTTCTTATCAAGCACCAGCTGTTTTCACCTGATGCTGAAATCCATCAGTGGAGCCAAGGTTAGTGACTAGCTGATGAACATACAAATATGTCCTTTAAAACATGGTAGATAACAAAATGTGAGCTACAAGGAGAGTAAATATTGGCTTAAAATTTGTCACATGACTCCAAAATGTCGCTCTGTATTTACGAGATAAAATATTTGTATTGTATGTGCAGCTCATTGTGCTGCTCCGTGTACCCTCGCCCACCTTCACCCCTTTATTTCATTTGCTTTCATTCAGTTTTTTCCTCCTCCTTCTGCTTCATCATGAGAAACCGTCTGCCAGAGAATATTTCTCATCTCAGTTTCTGTGGAAGAAATGAAAACGGGACCATCTCATCTCCTGTGATCCAGAGAGTCGGTGTTTATAAGGAAGCTGACAGATCAATCATAAAGATCCATTTCCAGCCAAGGTGGTTAAACCCATGAATAAGAAAACTGTCCAATTTATAAAATATTGACTTCCGTCTGAGTCTCTGCATCTCTCTCGTTTGCCTTTCATGTTCCACACAAACCACCTCCCACATGCATGCACAGCTGCCTCTTTGCATTAGCTCTGCACATGTGATTTAGCACTTCAGTTTCTGCATGTGTGTAAGAGAGAGAAAGGCAGAGGTAGCCAAGTCCTGAGGTCAGCCAGCTCCCTGCCCTCTCCCCTGGCACAGAGCTCGGTGGGATGTGAGCCAGATTATTGTCCTTCATGGTAAACGGTGAGATGCTGGTTCCTTGATCCTTGCTGCAGCCGTTCCAGTAAAAACAAACACAAAGAAACACGGGATTGTGAGGAAACTGGCAACTCAGTCTTGACCTGCTTCTCACTGGAGTTTGTTGATGTCACTTTCAAGGACTTACACAGGACAACAATTTGTGAAAAAGCAGGTGGTGGATGTGTAACTAATTATTTACAGACTAATTAGTCAAAGCCTGGAGTAAAGGCAGCTGTTAAAAAAAGCCTGAATGACCCGGTCCACAGGTCAGAGGGGAGAGTGGATGTGGGACGACTTGAGAGAAAACTGGTAAATGAAATGAGCCCAGAGAGCATGGGATTAATGTTCAATAAATTTAATATTGTGTAGTGTGTGCTGTATTTATTAAAGCATGACCCAGCATTATTAACTCTGTGTGATTGGCTGACAGGTGGGGAGATGTCACTCATCATAAAAAGTGCTGAGAAAACATGTGAACACAAAAATAAAGTGGATCATTTCATACCTATTGGTTCAAATTTTTGTGTACATGTGCTACTCATGTATAAATAAATTATTCATTTCAAGATGTCATATTTATTTATTACAGAACAACCATTTCCTCTCTCTGCACCCCCTCTCTGTGCCAGACAGTTCATTATGAAGATCCCAGAGGAAACGCTGCTACGCTCACATCATCCCATCACACTAACCAGGAAATGAGTCAGTGTTACCACGGAGACCAGTTGCCAGGGTCACCGAAGGCAAGGGTGCAGAGGACTCTAATGCACGGCACACACGCAAGTACACACACAATCAAACAAGGGTGCAGGATTCAGTGACCAGAAGTAACACAATTAACAGACTGAAAAGTTCCCAGAAAGTTTGAAGCTCTGTGCGTTAACACGGGTTCACTGTGTCATGGTGAGACAACATCTTTATGTCCTGGTAGCTCTGTAGATCCGAGGGATGCCTGCTGCTGCGAGGCTCCATAAAATGAACATAAACCTGAAATTAATGTGAGAATATTAAACTGAAAAATAAGAGTGAAGCTGTTCATACAGAGCAACTTCACTTTAGTTTTATTAAACAAATTAAAAAGATATTATCAAGTATATATGAATCAACTCAAGTTATTATTACTTCTTCTTATTGCATCTTTCTAATTGATTCAGGGAAAGCTGCATTTTCCTGTTATGTATCTTTGACTCTGATTTGCACACTGATGCTCTGGTGTCTCTGACTTCAAAGGCTTGATAAACAATGTGGCGATGCACAAATGTTCCTGATTTTCTTGAGAAGAATCTTGAATATCTGTTGTTTTATTGTGAAATTTGTAACATTGTAAAATACTTTTTATATCTCAGTGGGATTTCCTGGTTAAATGAAGATAATATTTTTTCAGAGTTCAGATCCTTCGTGAGTTCACACCTTTATTTCATAATTTTTCTTTTACTAATTATTGTTGCTTTTCACAATATCATTAACTCGCTGCCAACTTATCAAGGTCATCAGCTGCTGCACAATTAGCTCCTGTGAGCGAGACAATGTCAAAGTAGTTATGAATCAGCTGACGGTCAGATAAAGCTGCTGCTGTAAATAAACAAAGTATTTTAAAGGACGTGTTTCTGTCCAACAAGATGATGCATCCCACAGACCTGCCTCACTGAGCATGTGGGCGTGGCTGTGGGGAGAGCTGGGGAGTGATGATATGTGCAGACTGTGACGTCCACGGTTTATTATTCACTCATCAGATCATTCAGTGATCCTCCTGTCGTACAAGAAGCAGTAACACTGACCTTCTGATGCATTTAGGATGAAATATGGGAGGATCTTCTCGCACAATCTCACAACACGTCAGGATAATATTGATAAAAATATAAAAATATTGTCGTAAAGGCTGAAGGTTTTTCAGATATTGTTGGTCCAACATCTTTTTTCACCAGTGTTCAGATGTAACTGTCCATCATCTTATCTCTCCTCTTATTTCATGCTCCCCACTCTCTTTGTTTGATCTCTTATTCATCCGTCCATCTTGATGTAGTGTAGGCTGGTGGTCTGTGTAATTACCGCCTCCTACTCCATCTCTCTCACACACACACACACACACACTCTCACACACACGAATCAGACAATAAACACAAGGCTTTTTACATTTCATTTTTTATTCTTCCGTGTCCCGTTTATGTAAATTACAGGGCTGCATCAGATTGGAGTCTGCCTCCCCTGCTCGACTGAGGCCATTCTGTTGTGTTTCAGAGGATTTCCATACGAGTCGGATAATTACGTCTCGCTGCTCAGCCTACGCACAGGGACGCTGCGCCATGGGTGGTAGACTGACCGCAGTTCAGTGAAAGGTCAACAAGTAAACAGGCGTATCGTCTTTCCTACAGTGCTGCTGCCTGTGCTAGTTATGGGTGCGGTTACTGTACAGTGTGTGTGTGTATGTGTGTGTGTGGTGAGGAAAAGTTCATCTTAAGCCATACTGAGACACTGAAGAAAATTGATCAACTCCCAGGAGTTGAGTGAAAAGTGTAAATCCTCATCATCATTAGTGACCTCATGGTTTTATTCACTGTATTTCCTGTGGGAGCATCAATGCCAGGAGGCGATCTGTCACTGCAGGCGAGGGGGCGGGGCTGAGACCTGCAGGTTCAGACACAGTTTAGTCAAATTATCTGCAGCTATTCTTGTCATAAACTAAATAAAAAGGCAGGTGACAGATTATTTCCACCTTTTGACTAATGCAGTAATATGATATGATTATTTATATTTCCATGAGTTGTTTTTATTTTGAATTTAATAGTAATTTAGGAACAATAAACACAATACAACTAATTCCTCAAATATTTGCAGGGGGGTTATTTACTAAACTGCAGGCGGTATCTGGCCTGTAAACATTAAGTACAAAATTACAAAAATTAAGTTTATTCATATTTCTGAACAAACCCTTATTTTGTAAACTCAACATCGTAATTATCTAAAAATAAAAGCCCACGATTCATGTCTAGTTTGACAAAAACCTTATATTTCTTAACCAGGCTTTTATTGTGAAATATTTGCAGGCATACTGTGCTTGATCCACTTACTCTTGTATTTGAGTCTGGCCATTATGCTGTTGTATTATTGGACACTCAGCTTTTAATTCAATACCCCAGCTTTTATTTTGAAATATTTGCAGGCAGAGTGTGTTTAATTTATTCACCCCAGTATTCTGTATATTGACCGTGAATCCGGCCATTATTAGACACTCAGCTTTTAATCCAGCACCACAGCTTTCATTTGAAGAAATACATTAATTCAGATTGTTTAACCTCCTCCTTTGATGTCACTTCCTGAATGTCTTCATGCAGGTGGGTCGTCCTTTGCATCTCAGAGAACCTGCCACACGTCTGTGTCTTTGAGAGGAACTAGAAGGAAACTTTGTCACGCTGCAGATCTCCAGAGTGATGGTATGAGTCCCTGAAGGTGTCACATGATGGATAAGTGTCTAAACATTTATAGTGCCCTGAAGCTTTTTGCACAGTACTTAGCTGCATCTTCACGCTTGTGCCTTCTTTGTAGCTGAGCCTGTCCCTCCCACACAACCCCTTGTTGCAGGTCTCATGCGCCTGAAAGCTGAAAATAAATCAATCCAACAGAGTGTCCCTCTTTCCTTGATTGTTGAAGAGCTTTCAGAGGAGTGAAAACATCCTAGAACTTATAGTAAATTTTGTATCAGGAAAACATTTGTTGCATTGGTGAAAATATTTAAGATGCTTCAGAAATTAAAATGTGTCCAGCTGGTTCACCACAGGGATCAGTAGGTGTAAAGCTGTAAGGTAGACCTCCTCCATGTCACTGCAGTGTTTGTCTGTTTGTCTGGAGCCAGTGAAGTCCCAAAAAAGTGGGACGAGAGTCACCACATCAAAAAAGAGCAACGGCAGCCATGTTTGTTTGATTGACACCTTCCCTCTCTGCAGTGCACGACGTAATCTGTGTGGATTTCCTCTTCTTCACACATCGGCTGTGAGTTTCCTGCTGCATTATTTGTATCACACTTGCTAACAACACAGCACTGACTGTCCAAAAAACACCTGTTACCTCTCGCTGTCTTTTTAACGTGCATGGACACATTTTGATAAGTTTTCTAATGGATAATTCAGTACAGCAGCAGAAGCAGGGATTCACCACGATGACCATTCGTTCCCCTCCGACAGCCACAAAAGGCAAAGAACAAAACCATGATGGATTGGAGGGTCAGGAAGAGGAGGAGAGCCCTGAGGAGGAAAGGAGTTGAAGAGGAAGAGAGGAAGGAGGGGAGAGCGAGGCTTATTATCTGACCACCATGGTTCCAGACCAGCAGCTTTCAAAGTGGAGGTCCTGAAGCAACATGAAGGGTTTCAATTAATATAATGATTCCTATTAGGCAGTGTGTTGGGATGATAACATTTGTCCCCGTCTTCAAAGTGTTTGGCCTTTGTCTTTACTGCTTTCTCTTCAACACAACCAGTTTGTTTCTATTTGGAGAAATTAAATAAATGTGTGAGTCCATGACATGAAGATATTTTGGGAAGAGTTTAATTTAAAACATGAAAATTCAAACAAGGTGTGAAGAAAGATAGATGGAGTCATCGTGATTTGTAGACTGTGACCATATTTGGATATAAGGGAGGAGTGAGGAGGCGGGTCTGACCCTTAAACCCAGGGACACTGTCTAAGGTGTATGAGGCTCCAGTTCACCTGCAAATGAGCCTCAACCTGTAAATCATCAGAGCTGTCAATCAAACTCCCCACACCCTGAATCTTAATCCATCAATCTGCCTGATGGTGAAATGATCTTCACATGAACCTGATCTCAAATAATAACAGTTTGCACTAGAATGACGTGGAAACAATGTACTGACTGAGGATTACATCACTGAAAATTACAGTTTTTGTGTTACGTGGAGCCAGCCTCTAGTGGCCACCGGTGGTATTGTTCACTTTTGAAACCCAGTGGTTACATCCATCTTTTATGAGCATTGTTGTGCAGTGAGCGTTGTAGCTACATGTGAGCAGGTCCACAGTGGGATTAGGTGAACGTGTCCTCAGCCGCATGGTGACATCACAATTATTGAGCAAAACCTTTTGCTGCAGCATCATTTAGCAAAACAATTTCCATTCCTGTCACAACACATATTAAGTCATTTTCATGGTAACCACAGATCCCCTGACATTTTTTTAACCTTCAAGTATATTGTGTATATGTTTAGTAAAGGGGAATCTGCACATACAGCTGATTAATCTGCACAAACATCCTGTTGTTCATGTCTTACTGACTTTCTGACCATGTCTGTGTTGATGATGTAGCTTCATCATAGCGTCACTGTCACAGTAACAGGAAGTAGGACCTAAATGCAGATCTCACAGGAAAGCTAAATGTCTTTAATAAACAAACTGAAGGCGGTGCAGCATGGGGTAGGGGAAAAACCAAAACCACAAAAAACTATAAAAAGACAAACACAGAGTGAGACACATGGACAGGAACCAGGAGGAGGACAAATAAACTGAGCAGATGGAGGCAGGGAGGATTTGAAGGAGCAGTGATGAGCAGACGAGACACAGGTGAGCACAGGAGTGAGACAGGTGAGCTGCATCAGGGCGGGGCAGCAATCAGGCAGAGAGGGAGCGAGACAGGAAGTGACAACTCAACAGAACACAGACAAGCATTTACCAAAATAAAACTGGGACAGACAAAGTGACACAAAAGAACCAACACAGAGGAGACAAAGACAGGGAGGGAAATTTGTATCCAAAAAATTCCAACACTAACCTTAGATCAGGGGTAGCCAACTCCGGTCCTCGAGGGCCCCTATCCTGCATGTTTTAGATGTGTCCCTCTTACAACACACCTGATTCAATTGTTCAGCTCATCATCCAGCTCTGCAGAAGCCTGATAACGATCCTGGTCATTTCAATCAGGTGTGTTGGAAGAGAGAAACATCTAAAACATGCCGGATAGGGGCCCTCGAGGACCAGGGTTGGCTACCCCTGCCTTAGATGAACGTGCATAAATCTAAACACAGACCCTGAACAACACCGTTCAGAGATCACAGCCAGTGAACATTATTTCACATATTTTTCAAATGAACAAACCTTTTCCTTCTGCATGAGCTGGTTTTATTGTCCACATCTGTTTGTTTGAGTTGTGACTTCTGCAGTTGTGTTATCTTTCACATGCAGTTCATTCAGCCACTCTAAATATTAACAGATCTCTTAAACTGTCCCACCATCTTTATGAAAGTGCAGTATTAAGTAGCTGGAATTCTTCCCTCAGGCCAAATTATACTGAGTCCTCCCAGACCACCCAAATTGATCACATAATAATGATTCACTTGTGCAGAGGGCTACATATATTTGAATGGCATATTTCATTTTTGTTCAGTGTCCAATACGAGTATTTCCTATGAAGAGATTCCCACGGGTGCAACTCTGCATTAGCTATTCTAATGAGGAGGTCGCAGGTCATATTAATTCATCATAGTCGGGTGGAGGGGAGTAAATGATGGAGCAACACACACGTGGCAGCTCTTTAATGTCAGGCCTTGCTTGCACGGTACTGAATGGAAAATGCAAACTGGTAATAATGTGTGACCCATGAGTTCACATTCAGGTAGATGCTATCACCGCTCATATAACAGCTGAAGCTCATGTTATCGTTTTTCTTCTTTTCTGATGTATTTGCTTATTCAACAAAGATTTAATTCCTTCCTTTATCCCACATTTTCCTAAGAGAGATTATCTGGTTTTGCTTCTGTTGAGCAGAGTTTTGGGTGGAGTCAGTATTTCATAGTAGTTTTCCTTTACGCAACGACCGACGATCGGGTTGGAGGATTGAGAGAAGTGGTGGAAACGTGGGGAGGAGGAGGAGGAAGAGACTCAGTTGTATGAGGAAGGAGGTGATGTCACCTGTGTGTGACTACGTGCTGCTGCTGGAGGAAGTGTGTGTGTGGTCGTGTGTGGGTGTGTGTTAGAAATAGACTTCAAAGAAATACTAAAATCAATTTTACATTCTGGTTATTGTGCAATGAGCAACATGTGTCTACATTGTGTGTCTGTGTGTGTTGAGGATGGGCTGTGGTTACACAGGATCATATTTAACAATGTTGTCACCATCCTGTGCATCACTGTTCACACGTTTGTGATGTCAAATACTGGGAAATACTCAAACCACCACAACATCCAGTAAGTACCGACTCCCCAGATGTTGGGTTCAGCAGGAGGATAAACACCTTGGCTTGTGATCATGTTTTTTTGATTCATGAAGAAACAGCAGAAAAAGACTCGAGGAAGCACATGTCCTAATTAAAATGTGGCAGGAAACATTGTTTAAAAGTTGGTGGAAATGTGTTTCAGCTGTTTTTGACAAAGGTGTAAAATAAAAGTGAAAATAAGAAGCTGCTTACTGTCGACTCTTGTCTAGAAGATATTTCAGTTTGTTACTTAAGACACTTTCACATTAGGTCATAGACTGTAGGTAAAAAATGGACGTGGCCAATAAAGTGCAATACCACTGATGGCCACTAGCTGTTTAATCACCAAGTCATTCTGATATCATGAACTCTTCTTCTCAGTGATCTGGTCCATCTGAAAATCATTTATCATCAAGGAGATGTTAGGCTGAGAGAAGGGGAGGAGTTTAGGGTGTGGTTAGCTTGATTGACAGCTCTGGGTTCCAATATTTTTCTGCTAGTTTGGAGGCTCATTTACTGGTGAACTTGGGTTCAAGGGGCAGACCCGCCTCCTCACTCCTCCCTTCATATCCAAATATGGTCACTTCTGGCTCCAAACAACCAATACGACATCTAACTGACTTCTACAAACCAGTGGGTGACATCATGGTGACTCCATCTGTCTTTTAAAAACATCCTTTTCTGCAGAAATTCAACAATAAATCCAAAACATTAATTCATGAACTTCAGATGTTGTAGTAACCTTTTTTCAGGACCATCATTAATTCTTGGACAGAACCACTTTTCTCCAGTTACTGCAATTTGCATCCAGACTGGATACAAGGGAACCAGACATGAAGGTGGTGTTAATCTCCTCTTCTAACCCTCAGGGAGACAGTAGATAATGTAAAGTGTAATTCCCCAAAATGTCAGACTCCCTCTTTAAAGTAATGTCTGTGACTGTAGATTAAATATCATTTGCACGCTGCACTAACTGTAAACAAACTGAGCTGCTCCACTAAAGTGTTTCACACTCAGTAATCTGGGAAATGTGTGTTTTGATGAAGATGATCATCAATGGAGAAGTTGTTAAATATTTTTTCTATAGATTTCTTTCTTGTTGTCATTTCACTTTTACTGGATTATTACCTCGTCTGTGCTCCTCTGGTTTTGCTTGCTCAGCTGATCTAGCTGTAGATGCTGTTTTAACTGGTGCTGTGGGACACGAGGAAAAGACAAAGGGCGAGAGCATCTTCTTTTATGTGAACCATGAGGTGCCGGCGAGTGTAATGAAGAGAGATCCGTCAGACACACAGTCAAACACATCAGCTGCAGGAGACCCCGGAGAGATCATTTCATCAAACACACTCGCTGGTCGTTCACCTTTAACCCCAGAGGCAGGCAGCCGTGAGACAGACACTGCTGTCATGTTGGAAATGCAGAAATCCAACTTTGAGGAACCCGTGAGGAACGTCTTTCAGCCTGATGGTAATGCACTCAAAGCTTTTTGGAAAAACTCATAAAGATTTCGTCCAACAGGAGTCTCTGCAGGTTTCTACCCAACAAGGCAAGCAGGCATCCACATGCATGACACACACCCACCAACAAAACACACACACACACACACACAGGCCTCATGTGTTTACACTGATACAAATCTCTCAGAAGAATAAATGTGTCTTTGAAGAGCAGAGAACTTAACAGGAGACTTAGTTTAAAATGTGAAGGTGATGTTGTTCACCTGGTGCCTGTCTCACACACTCACACACACACACACACACACACACACACACACACACACACACACACACACACACACACACACACTTTATGCAGATGATACAATGTTATTTTTCTCTGTTCAGAAACATTTAAATGACTTTTAAACTGAAGATGAAACTTTTAAAACTTGCTATAAAATTGTTTTTCAATATCAAAAAAATTAAATTCAAGATTTTTGAAAATCAATACGACACTAAATTTATTATATTGACCTTGAACATAATCATGTATATTTGTAAATGCTAAATGCAGTACAGTTATATAGCACTTTCATGACCTTAGCTCGGTCCCAAAGCTCTTTACAAGGCAACTCATTCACCCATTCACACACACACTCAGCAACTTAGGGTTCAGTGTCTTGCCCAAGGACACTTCAACATGTGGACAGGAGGAGCCGGGGATCGAACCCACAACCTTACACAGGCGACCCACTCGACCAGCTGAGCCACAGCCGCCCCTCGTAGGGATATACTGAACCTTAGGCCTGGCATATCTTCAATGATAAGATCCATGGAGCTGTGCAGGTGGATCATCAACAGTAAATTCAATAGTCCTGCTACAAAAATAAGATATTTATTCTTAATGATGCTTCAAAAAATAATCCAGATCATGTTCAGAGCAAAATAAAAGTATCTCTGTAAACCAAGGATTTTTTTTCAAAGCAGGAGAACAAATGTAATCTGAGGAGTACTTGTAACTTTGTTGTACCAGAAACAGATTTAAAGGAGATTTAATATTTTTACTGGTGTCGTTAAATTACTGTGTAATAACCTTCATTTTAAAATGTATGATTTGGTGTTTAAAAGTATGGTTATGGTGTTTTTCTTCTTTTTGTTTTGTACCTTCAATAGATCAGAGGTTAAGTAGATACTGTTGCTTCAGCTTGTGTACTTTATACATATTTTGCTTTTATGATTCATACTGATTGTATTGTGACAAAATGGTCCTAAACTCAACTAAACTATCCAAATGCATACACCATTACTTGTAAAATTCAACAATAGCACATTATGTCTCATTTGCACAACAGCCTAAGTGCAGAAAGAAAATTATTATGTGTTAGTCGCAGCTGATAAAAAAAAAAAAAAAAGCATTACATACATATTAGAATTATATAAATGGCATTTTTGGGAAATAGTTTTATTGCAGGTCTCCTTGTAAAGAGGAAACAGCTCCTGTCAATCATTGTGATTTAAATAAAGATTTAATTTTCATAAGGTGCATAGAGGCCAAACAACCTGCTTTTCATTAGAATGAAAATATTAGTCTGACATTCAGTGTGTGAATTGATAGTTGTTTTTTCATCATCAAAACAATCCCAGTGGCCTGAGAGGGATTCAGACTCTCGGCTGAACTGACCATCGCCACATAAACCTATACGTCCCTCCTCCCACTCCACCCCAGCTGTGTTTACTGTCTGCTGCTGTGTTTGATTCCCAGGACCTGCACAGACAGGAGATCCTGGGAGAAACAACATCCACACGTTGCAGTTTGGATAAATGAGCGAGGGCCGGGACGGAGAAGGCCGATCGATCGCTGCTGTGGGAATGATAATAAAGTCTTTGTGCTGCCTGGAACTGTACAATGGATTATTTTGTAACGCTCAGAGAACAGCTCGTCCTCCCTCCGGGCGTCAGCATAATGGAGGAAAGGAAAAAAATAATAGAAATGTCTCTGTGCAAATGAAAGCAAATGAGTGTTAGGATCTTGTGACAGATAAATGGTGCTTTATCTTATTCAAGACACTTACTCTGCTTCTGTATGTTAACAAGACTCCTCTAAAGCTGCCATTTCTGTGACTGATTGTTTTTCTCCTCGGCATCTGGTTCACAAACAGCTCAGGGAAACAACAGAAATATATGAAACAAACACTGCAGGTTAGATTAGATTAGTTATTAATAATATATGAGACAAAATGCAGCAAGAAAATCAAGATAAATAAATAAAGTTGGTGCTGAATAAAACAAAGAAAAACCCACAATCTGTGGCTCAGGACATTACAGAAGAATAAAGATGTTTGTCTCTTCAGCTCTCCAGTTTGTTACATTTGTTTGATCTTTCAAATGAAAGGCTGAGGAGTTAAAATAACTTTCATTCACTAAAAAGACAGAAGAAAACTTTTTGAAATAGACGCTAGGAAACCATATGCTGATACCTCTTTAAACCTCTGTTACTTTCTTCAGAGTTAGTTTAGTACAAATCAAGTTAACAGCGTTTATACAGAAGATGTGACTGTAACATCCTCCTGCAGACGACAGGAACCATTTGTTCTCTTGTGTCCTGAAGTTCTCGCTCTGACAGGAGGATGGGTTAAATGTACGACGCTAAATGTATCGGCGGCACGGAGCTTGCTAGCTTGTAAAAAGCTAACGAGCTTCGTGCCGCCGATACATGAGAAACACCGGTGTTTAAGTTCAAAGCGTCAGAAAAAAGTAGCGGCGGCACGAAGCTCGTTAGCTTTTTACA